>NW_022638984.1:50000-187449 GCF_010993605.1 Petromyzon marinus | reverse complement strand
GGGAGATTGTGACGTACGGGGATATTGTGACGTACAGGGAGATTGTGATGACGAGGAGATTGTGATGATGGGGGAGATTGTGACGTACGGGGAGATTGTGACGTACTGGGAGATTGTGACGTATGGGGAGATTGTGACGTACGGGAAGAGTGTGACGAGGGGAGATTATGATGACGGGGAGATTGTGATGATGGGGGAGATTATGACATACGGGGAGATTGTGATGACGGGGAGATTGTGATGATGGGGGAGATTGTGACGAACAGGGAGATTGTGACGTATGGGGAGATTGTGACGTACCAGAAGATTGTGACGTACGGGGAGATTGTGCTGACGGGGAGATTGTGATGATGGGGGAGATTGTGACGTACGGGGAGATTGTGACGAGGGGGAGATTGTGACGTACGGGGATATTGTGACGTACAGGGAGATTATGACGTATGGGGAGATTGTGACGTACGGGAAGATTGTAACGTACGGGGAGATTGTGATGATGGGGGAGATTGTGACGTACGGGGAGATTGTGACGAGGGGGAGATTGTGCCATACAGGGAGATTGTGCCGTACAGGGAGATTGTGACGTACAGGGAGATTGTGACGTACAGGGAGATTGTGACGTATGGGGAGATTGTGATGTACGGGGAGATTGGGAAGAGGGGGAGATTGTGAAGTACGGGGAGATTGTGACCTACGGGGAGATTGTGACGAGGGGGAGATTGTGAAGTACGGGGAGATTGTGACAAGGGGGAGATTGTGACGTACGGGGAGATTGTGACGTACAGGGAGATTGTGACGTACGGGGAGATTGTGACGAGGGGGAGATTGTGACGAGGGGGAGATTGTAACATACAGGGAGATTGTGACGAGGGGAGATTGTGACGAGGGGGAGGTTGTGACGAGGGGGAGATTGTGACGTACGGGGAGATTGTGACGAGGGGGAGATTGTGACGTACGGGGAGATTGTGACGTATGGGGAGATTGTGACGTACGGAAGATTGTGACGAGGGGAGATTGTGATGACGAGGAGATTGTGATAATGGCGGAGATTGTGACGTACGGGGAGATTGTGACAAGGGGGAGATTGTGACATACGGGGATATTGTGACGTACAGGGAGATTGTGGCATATGGGGAGATTGTGACGCACGGGGATATTGTGACGTACAGGGAGATTTTGACGTATGGGGAGATTGTGACGTACGGGAAGATTGTGACGAGGGGAGATTATGATGACGGGGAGATTGTGATGATGGGGGAGATTGTGACGTACAGGGAGATTGTGACGTATGGGGAGATTGTGACGTACGGGAAGATTGTGACGTACGGGGAGATTGTGATGACGGGGAGATTGTGATGATGGGGGAGATTGTGACGTACGGGGAGATTGTGATGACGGGGAGATTGTGATGATGGGGGAGATTGTGACGTACAGGGAGATTGTGACGTATGGGGAGATTGTGACGTACCGGAAGATTGTGACGTACGGGGAGATTGTGACGTACGGGGATATTGTGACGTACAAGGAGATTGTGACGTATGGGGAGATTGTGACGAGGGGGACATTGTGAAGTACGGGGAGATTGTGACGAGGGGAGATTGTGATGACGGGGAGATTGTGGTGATGTGGGAGATTGTGACGTACGGGGAGATTGTGACGAGGGGGAGATTGTGACATACGGGGAGATTGTGACGTACAGGGAGATTGTGACGTATGGGGAGATTGTGACGTACGGGAAGATTGTGACGTACGGGGAGATTGTGATGACGGGGAGATTGTGATGATGGGGGAGATTGTGACGAACAGGGAGATTGTGACGTATGGGGAGATTGTGACGTACCAGAAGATTGTGACGTACGGGGAGATTGTGCTGACGGGGAGATTGTGATGATGGGGGAGATTGTGACGTACGGGGAGATTGTGACGAGTGGGAGATTGTGACGTACGGGGATATTGTGACGTAAAGGGAGATTATGACGTATGGGGAGATTGTGACGTACGGGAAGATTGTGACGTACGGGGAGATTGTGATGATGGGGGAGATTGTGACGTACGGGGAGATTTTGACGAGGGGGAGATTGTGCCGTACAGGGAGATTGTGACGTACAGGGAGATTGTGACGTACAGGGAGATTGTGACGTACAGGGAGATTGTGACGTATGGGGAGATTGTGACGTACGGGGAGATTGTGACGTACGGGGAGATTGTGACGTACGGGGAGATTGTGACGTACAGGGAGATTGTGACGTACGGGGAGATTGTGACGAGGGGGAGATTGTGACGAGGGGGAGATTGTGACGTACAGGGAGATTGTGACGTACAGGGAGATTGTGACGTACGGGGAGATTGTGACGTACGGGGAGATTGTGACGTACGGGGATATTGTGACGTACAGGGAGATTGTGACGAGGGGAGATTGTGACGAGGGGAGATTGTGACGAGGGGGAGATTGTGACGTACGGGGAGATTGTGACGAGGGGGAGATTGTGACGTACGGGGAGATTGTGACGTATGGGGAGATTGTGACGTACGGAAGATTGTGACGAGGGGAGATTGTGATGACGAGGAGATTGTGATAATGGGGGAGATTGTGACGTACGGGGAAATTGTGATGATGGGGGAGATTGTGACGTACGGGGAAATTGTGACGAGGGGGAGATTGTGACGTACGGGGAGATTGTGACGTACGGAAGATTGTGACGAGGGGAGATTGTGATGACGAGGAGATTGTGATGATGGGGGAGATTGTGACGTACGGGGAGATTGTGACAAGGGGGAGATTGTGACGTACGGGGATATTGTGACGTACAGGGAGATTGTGACGTATGGGGAGATTGTGACGTACGTTGATATTGTGACGTACAGGGAGATTGTGAAGTACGGGGAGATTGTGACGTACGGGGATATTGTGACGTACGGGGAGATTGTGACGTATGGGGAGATTGTGACGTACGGGAAGATTGTGACGAGGGGAGATTATGATGACGGGGAGATTGTGATGATGGGGGAGATTGTGACGTACAGGGAGATTGTGACGTATGGGGAGATTGTGACGTACGGGAAGATTGTGACGTACGGGGAGATTGTTATGACGGGGAGATTGTGATGATGGGGGAGATTGTGATGATGGGGGAGATTGTGACGTACGGCGAGATTGTGACGAGGGGGAGATTGTGACGTACGGGGATATTGTGACTAGGGGGAGATTGTGACGAGGGGGAGATTGTGACGTACAGGGAGATTGTGACGTACAGTGAGATTATGACTAGGGGGAGATGGTGACGAGGGGGAGATTGTGACGTACGGGAAGATTGTGACTAGGGGGAGATTGTGACGAGGGGGAGATTGTGACATACGGTGAGATTGTGACTACAGGGAGATTGTGACGTACGGGGAGATTTTGACATACAGGGAGATTGTGATGATGGTGAGATTGGGGAAATTGTGACGAACGGTGAGATTGTGACGAGGGGGAGATTGTGACGAGGGGAGATTGTGACATACAGGGAGATTGTGACGTACAGGGAGATTGTGACGTACAGGGAGATTGTGACGTACAGGGAGATTGTGACATACAGGGAGATTGTGACGTATGGGGAGATTGTGACGTACGGGGAGATTGTGATGAGGGGGAGATTGTGACGTACGGGGATATTTTGACGTACACGGAGATTGTGACGTATGGAGAGATTGTGACGTACGGGAAGATTGTGACGAGGGGAGATTGTGATGACGGGGAAATTGTGATGATGGGGGAGATTGTGACGTACTTGGAAATTGTGACGAGGGGGAGATTGTGACGTACAGGGAGATTGTGACGTAGAGGGAGATTGTGACGTATGGGGAGATTGTGACGTACGGAAGATTGTGACGAGGGGAGATTGTGATGACGAGGAGATTGTGACGTAGAGGGAGATTGTGACGTATGGGGAGATTGTGACGTACGAAAGATTGTGACGAGGGGAGATTGTGATGACGAGGAGATTGTGATGATGGGGGAGATTGTGACGTACGGGGAGATTGTGACAAGGGGGAGATTGTGACGTACGGGGATATTGTGACGTACAGGGAGATTGTGACATATGGGGAGATTGTGACGTACGGGGATATTGTGACATACAGGGAGATTGTGATGACGAGGAGATTATGATGATGGGGGAGATTGTGACGTACGGGGAGATTGTGACGTACTGGGAGATTGTGACGTATGGGGAGATTGTGACGTACGGGAAGATTGTGACGAGGGGAGTTATGATGACGGGGAGATTGTGATGATGGGGGAGATTATGACGTACGGGGAGATTGTGATGACGGGGAGATTGTGATGATGGGGGAGATTGTGACGAACAGGGAGATTGTGACGTATGGGGAGATTGTGACGTACCATAAGATTGTGACGTATGGGGAGATTGTGCTGACGGGGAGATTGTGATGATGGGGGAGATTGTGACCTACGGGGAGATTGTGACGAGGGGGAGATTGTGACGTACGGGGATATTGTGACGTACAGGGAGATTATGACGTATGGAGAGATTGTGACGTACGGGAAGATTGTGACGTACGGGGAGATTGTGATGATGGGGGAGATTGTGACGTACGGGGAGATTGTGACGAGGGGGAGATTGTGCCATACAGGGAGATTATGCCGTACAGGGAGATTGTGACGTACAGGGAGATTGTGACGTACAGGGAGATTGTGACGTATGGGGAGATTGTGATGTACGGGGAGATTGGGAAGAGGGGGAGATTGTGAAGTACGGGGAGATTGTGACCTACGGGGAGATTGTGACGAGGGGGAGATTGTGAAGTACGGGGAGATTGTGACAAGGGGGAGATTGTGACGTACGGGGAGATTGTGACGTACAGGGAGATTGTGACGTACGGGGAGATTGTGACGAGGGGGAGATTGTGACGAGGGGGAGATTGTGACGTACAGGGAGATTGTGACGAGGGGAGATTGTGACGAGGGGAGATTGTGACGAGGGGGAGATTGTGACGTACGGGGAGATTGTGACGAGGGGGAGATTGTGACGAGGGGGAGATTGTGACACACAGGGAGATTGTGACGTACAGGGAGATTGTGACGTACCGGAAGATTGTGACGTACGGGGAGATTGTGACGTACGGGGATATTGTGACGTACAGGGAGATTGTGACGAGGGGAGATTGTGACGAGGGGAGATTGTGACGAGGGGGAGATTGTGACGTACGGGGAGATTGTGACGAGGGGGAAATTGTGACGTACGGGGAGATTGTGACGTACGGGGAGATTGTGACATACGGAAGATTGTGACGAGGGGAGATTGTGATGACGAGGAGATTGTGATGATGGGGGAGATTGTGACGTACGGGGAAATTGTGATGATGGGGGAGATTGTGACGTACGGGGAAATTGTGACGAGGGGGAGATTGTGACGTACGGGGAGATTGTGACGTACGGAAGATTGTGACGAGGGGAGATTGTGATGACGAGGAGATTGTGATGATGGGGGAGATTGTGACGTACGGGGAGATTGTGACAAGGGGGAGATTGTGACGTACGGGGATATTGTGACGTACAGGGAGATTGTGACGTATGGGGAGATTGTGACGTACGTTGATATTGTGACGTACAGGGAGATTGTGAAGTACGGGGAGATTGTGACGTACGGGGATATTGTGACGTACGGGGAGATTGTGACGTATGGGGAGATTGTGACGTACGGGAAGATTGTGACGAGGGGAGATTATGATGACGGGGAGATTGTGATGATGGGGGAGATTGTGACGTACAGGGAGATTGTGACGTATGGGGAGATTGTTACGTACGGGAAGATTGTGATGTACGGGGAGATTGTTATGACGGGGAGATTGTGATGATGGGGGAGATTGTGATGATGGGGGAGATTGTGACGTACGGCGAGATTGTGACGAGGGGGAGATTGTGACGTACGGGGATATTGTGACTAGGGGGAGATTGTGACGAGGGGGAGATTGTGACGTACAGGGAGATTGTGACGTACAGTGAGATTATGACTAGGGGGAGATGGTGACGAGGGGGAGATTGTGACGTACGGGAAGATTGTGACTAGGGGGAGATTGTGACGAGGGGGAGATTGTGACATACGGTGAGATTGTGACTACAGGGAGATTGTGACGTACGGGGAGATTTTGACATACAGGGAGATTGTGATGATGGTGAGATTGGGGAAATTGTGACGAACGGTGAGATTGTGACGAGGGGGAGATTGTGACGAGGGGGAGATTGTGACATACAGGGAGATTGTGACGTACAGGGAGATTGTGACGTACAGGGAGATTGTGACGTACAGGGAGATTGTGACATACAGGGAGATTGTGACGTATGGGGAGATTGTGACGTACGGGGAGATTGTGATGAGGGGGAGATTGTGACGTACGGGGATATTTTGACGTACACGGAGATTGTGACGTATGGAGAGATTGTGACGTACGGGAAGATTGTGACGAGGGGAGATTGTGATGACGGGGAAATTGTGATGATGGGGGAGATTGTGACGTACTTGGAAATTGTGACGAGGGGGAGATTGTGACGTACAGGGAGATTGTGACGTAGAGGGAGATTGTGACGTATGGGGAGATTGTGACGTACGGAAGATTGTGACGAGGGGAGATTGTGATGACGAGGAGATTGTGATAATGGGGGAGATTGTGACGTACGGGGAAATTGTGACGAGGGGGAGATTGTGACGTACGGGGAGATTGTGACGTAGAGGGAGATTGTGACGTATGGGGAGATTGTGACGTACGAAAGATTGTGACGAGGGGAGATTGTGATGACGAGGAGATTGTGATGATGGGGGAGATTGTGACGTACGGGGAGATTGTGACAAGGGGGAGATTGTGACGTACGGGGATATTGTGACGTACAGGGAGATTGTGACGTATGGGGAGATTGTGACGTACGGGGATATTGTGACGTACAGGGAGATTGTGATGACGAGGAGATTGTGATGATGGGGGAGATTGTGACGTACGGGGAGATTGTGACGTACTGGGAGATTGTGACGTATGTGGAGATTGTGACGTACGGGAAGATTGTGACGAGGGGAGATTATGATGACGGGGAGATTGTGATGATGGGGGAGATTATGACATACGGGGAGATTGTGATGACGGGGAGATTGTGATGATGGGGGAGATTGTGACGAACAGGGAGATTGTGACGTATGGGGAGATTGTGACGTACCAGAAGATTGTGACGTACGGGGAGATTGTGCTGATGGGGAGATTGTGATGATGGGGGAGATTGTGACGTACGGGGAGATTGTGACGAGGGGGAGATTGTGACGTACGGGGATATTGTGACGTACAGGGAGATTATGATGTATGGGGAGATTGTGACGTACGGGAAGATTGTGACGTACGGGGAGATTGTGATGATGGGGGAGATTGTGACGTACGGGGAGATTGTGACGAGGGGGAGATTGTGCCATACAGGGAGATTGTGCCGTACAGGGAGATTGTGACGTACAGGGAGATTGTTACGTACAGGGAGATTGTGACGTATGGGGAGATTGTGATGTACGGGGAGATTGGGAAGAGGGGGAGATTGTGAAGTACGGGGAGATTGTGACCTACGGGGAGATTGTGACGAGGGGGAGATTGTGAAGTACGGGGAGATTGTGACAAGGGGGAGATTGTGACGTACGGGGAGATTGTGACGTACAGGGAGATTGTGACGTACGGGGAGATTGTGACGAGGGGGAGATTGTGACGAGGGGGAGATTGTGACGTACAGGGAGATTGTGACGAGGGGAGATTGTGACGAGGGGGAGATTGTGACGAGGGGGAGATTGTGACGTACGGGGAGATTGTGACGAGGGGGAGATTGTGACGTACGGGGAGATTGTGACGTATGGGGAGATTGTGACGTACGGAAGATTGTGACGAGGGGAGATTGTGATGACGAGGAGATTGTGATAATGGGGGAGATTGTGACGTACGGGGAGATTGTGACAAGGGGGAGATTGTGACATACGGGGATATTGTGACGTACAGGGAGATTGTGGCATATGGGGAGATTGTGACGTACGGGGATATTGTGACGTACAGGGAGATTGTGACGTATGGGGAGATTGTGACGTACGGGAAGATTGTGACGAGGGGAGATTATGATGACGGGGAGATTGTGATGATGGGGGAGATTGTGACGTACAGGGAGATTGTGACGTATGGGGAGATTGTGACGTACGGGAAGATTGTGACGTACGGGGAGATTGTGATGACGGGGAGATTGTGATGATGGGGGAGATTGTGACGTACGGGGAGATTGTGATGACGGGAAGATTGTGATGATGGGGGAGATTGTGACGTACAGGGAGATTGTGACGTATGGGGAGATTGTGACGTACCGGAAGATTGTGACGTACGGGGAGATTGTGACGTACGGGGATATTGTGACGTACAAGGAGATTGTGACGTATGGGGAGATTGTGACGAGGGGGAGATTGTGAAGTACGGGGAGATTGTGACGAGGGGAGATTGTGATGACGGGGAGATTGTGGTGATGTGGGAGATTGTGACGTACGGGGAGATTGTGACGAGGGGGAGATTGTGACGTACGGGGAGATTGTGACGTACAGGGAGATTGTGACGTATGGGGAGATTGTGACGTACGGGAAGATTGTGACGTACGGGGAGATTGTGATGACGGGGAGATTGTGAAGATGGGGGAGATTGTGACGAACAGGGAGATTGTGACGTATGGGGAGATTGTGACGTACCGGAAGATTGTGACGTACGAGGAGATTGTGCTGACGGGGAGATTGTGATGATGGGGGAGATTGTGACGTACGGGGAGATTGTGACGAGTGGGAGATTGTGACGTACGGGGATATTGTGACGTACAGGGAGATTATGACGTATGGGGAGATTGTGACGTACGGGAAGATTGTGACGTACGGGGAGATTGTGATGATGGGGGAGATTGTGACGTACGGGGAGATTTTGACGAGGGGGAGATTGTGCCGTACAGGGAGATTGTGCCGTACAGGGAGATTGTGACGTACAGGGAGATTGTGACGTACAGGGAGATTGTGACGTACAGGGAGATTGTGACGTATGGGGAGATTGTGACGTACGGGGAGATTGTGACGTACGGGGAGATTGTGACGTACGGGGAGATTGTGACGTACAGGGAGATTGTGACGTACGGGGAGATTGTGACGAGGGGGAGATTGTGACGAGGGGGAGATTGTGACGCACAGGGAGATTGTGACATACAGGGAGATTGTGACGTACCGGAAGATTGTGACGTACGGGGAGATTGTGACGTACAAGGATATTGTGACGTACAAGGAGATTGTGACGTATGGGGAGAATGTGACGTACGGAAAGATTGTGACGTACGGGGAGATTGTGATGATGGGGGAGATTGTGACGTACGGGGAGATTGTGACGAGGGGGAGATTGTGACGTACGGGGAGATTGTGACGAGGTGGAGATTGTGACGTGGAAGAGCATTGACTGAGCAGGCCACGAGGGGGCGATGCAGAGACACGGAGACAGCGAACGGGGTCTACAGGGGGTGTAAGGGGGGTGAAAGGGGGTCTCTACAGGGGTCTACAGGGCGTGTAAGGGGGGTGAAAGGGGGTCTCTACAGTGGGTATACAGGGGGTGTAAGGGGGGTGAAAGGGGGTCTCTACAGGGGGTCTACAGGGGGTGTAAGGGGGGTGAAAGGGGGTCTCTACAGGGGTCTACAGGGGGTGTAAGGGGGGTGAAAGGGGGTCTCTACAGGGGGTCTACAGGGGGTGTAAGGGGGGTGAAGGGGGTCTCTACAGGGGTCTACAGGGGGTGAAAGGGGGGTGAAAGGGGGTCTCTACAGGGGTCTACAGGGGGTGTAAGGGGGTGAAAGGGGGTCTCTACAGGGGTCTACAGGGGGTGTAAGGGGGATGAAAGGGGGTCTCTACAGGGAGTCTACAGGGGGTGTAAGGGGGTCTCTACAGGGGGTCAACAGGGGGTGTAAGGGGGATGAAAGGGGGTCTCTACAGGGGGTCTACAGGGGGTGTAAGGGGGATGAAAGGGGGTCTCTACAGGGGGTCTACAGGGGGTGTAAGGGGGGTGAACGGGGGTCTCTACAGGGGTCTACAGGGGGTATAAGGGGGTGAAAGGGGGTCTCTACAGGGGATCTACAGGGGGTATAAGGGGGTGAAAGGGGGTCTCTACAGGGGTCTAGAGGGGGTGTAAGGGGGGTGAAAGGGGGTCTCTACAGGTGGTCTACAGGGGGTGTAAGGGGGGTGAAAGGGGGTCTCTACAGGGGTCTACAGGGGGTGTAAGGGGGGTGAAAGGGGGTCTCTACAGGGGTCTACAGGGGGTGTAAGGGGGGTGAAAGGGGGTCTCTACAGGGGTCTACAGGGGGTGTAAGGGGGGTGAAAGGGGGTCTCTACAGGGGTCTACAGGGGGTGTAAGGGGGGTGAAAGGGGGTCTCTACAGGGGTCTACAGGGGGTGTAAGGGGGGTGAAAGGGGGTCTCTACAGGGGTCTACAGGGGGTGTAAGGGGGGTGAAAGGGGGTCTCTACAGGGGTCTACAGGGGGTGTAAGGGGGTGAAAGGGGGTCTCTACAGGGGGTCTACAGGGGGTGTAAGGGGGTGAAAGGGGGTCTCTACAGGGGTCTACAGGGGGTGTAAGGGGGTGAAAGGGGGTCTCTACAGGGGGTCTACAGGGGGTGTAAGGGGGGTGTAAGGGGGGTGAAAGGGGGTCTCTACAGGGGTCTACAGGGGGTGTAAGGGGGTGAAAGGGGGTCTCTACAGGGGGTCTACAGGGGGTGTAAGGGGGTGAAAGGGGGTCTCTACAGGGGTCTACAGGGGGTGTAAGGCGGGTGAAAGGGGGTCTCTACAGGGGTCTACAGGGGGTGTAAGGGGGGCTAATGGGGGTCTCTAAAGGGGTCTACAGGGGGTGTAAGGGGGGCTAATGGGGGTCTCTACAGGGGTCTACAGGGGGTGTAAGGGGGGCTAATGGGGGTCTCTAAAGGGGTCTACAGGGGGTGTAAGGGGGGCTAATGGGGGTCTCTACAGGGGTCTACAGGGGGTGTAAGGGGGGCTAATGGGGGTCTCTAAAGGGGTCTACAGGGGGTGTAAGGGGGGCTAAAAGGGGTCTCTCTGCCTTCGCACAGACTGCTGCTGGAATCTTGTTATGAGATCTACAGAGACGCAGAGAGACCAACAGAGACTCATAGAGACCCAGAGAGACCCAGACCAACAGAGACTCATAGAGACCCATAGAGACCCAGACCCACCCGGAGACCCACAGAGACCCATAGAGACCCAGAGAGACCCATAGAGACCCATAGAGACCCATAGAGAACCAGACCCACAGAGACCCATAGAGACCCACAGAGACCCAGACCCACGGAGACCCATAGAGAACCACAGAGACCCATAGAGACCAACAGAGACCCATAGAGACCCAGAATCATAGAGACGCACAGAGACCCACAGAGACTCATAGAGACCCAGACTCATAGAGACCCACAGAGACCCATAGAGACCCACAGAGACACATAGAGACCCATACCCACAAAGACCCACAGAGACCCATAGAGACCCAGACTCATAGAGACGCACAGAGACCCACATAGACTCATAGAGACCCAGACTCATAGAGACCCACAGAGACCCAGACTCATAGAGACCCACAGAGACCCAGACTCATAGAGACCCACAGAGACCCAGACTCATAGAGACTCACAGAGACCCAGACTCATAGAGACCCACAGAGACCCACAGGGACTAATAGAGACCCACAGAGACCCAGACTCATAAAGACCCAAAGAGACCCAGACTCAGAAAGACCCAAAGAGACCCAGACTCAGGAAGACCCAAAGAGACCCACACTCATAGATACCCACAGAGACCCACACTCACAGAGACCCACAGAGACCCAGACTCATAGAGACCAACAGAGACCCACACTAATAGAGACCCACAGAGACCCAGACTCATATAGACCCACAGAGACCCAGACTCATAGAGACCTACAGAGACCCACACTCATAGATACCCACAGAGACCCACACTCACAGAGACCCAGACTCATAGAGACCTACAGAGACCCACACTAATAGAGACCCACAGAGACCCAGATTCATAGATACCCACAGATACCCAGACTCATAGAGACCCACAGAGACCCACATAGACCCAGACTCATAGAGACTCACAGAGACCCAGACTCATAGAAACTCACAGATACCCAGACTCATAGAGACTCACAGAGGCCCAGACTCATAGAGACCCACAGAGACTAATAGAGACCCACAGAGACCCAGACTCATAGAGACCCACAGAGACCCACACTCAGAGACCCACAGAGACCCACATAGACTCAGACTCATAGAGACCCACACAGACCCAGACTCATAGAGACCCACACAGTCCCAGACTCATAGAGACCCACAGAGACTAATAGAGACCCACAGAGACCCACAGAGACTCATAGAGACCCACAGAGACCCACAGAGATGAATAGAGTCCCACAAAGACCCACAGAGACTAATAGAGACCCACAGAGACCCACAGAGACTCATAGAGACCCACAGAGACTAATAGAGACCCAAAGAGACCCACAGAGACGAATAGAGACACACAGAGACTAATAGAGACCCACATAGACTAATAGAGACCCACAGAGAGCCTCAGGGACCCACAGACACTCATAGAGACCCACAGAGACTCATAGAGACCCACAGAGATCCACAGATATTCATAGAGACCCACAGAGAATAATAGAGACCCACAGAGACCCAGACTCATAGAGACCTACAGAGACCCACACTCATAGATACCCACAGAGACCCACACTCACAGAGACCCAGACTCATAGAGACCTACAGAGACCCACACTAATAGAGACCCACAGAGACCCAGATTCATAGATACCCACAGATACCCAGACTCATAGAGACCCACAGAGACCCACATAGACCCAGACTCATAGAGACTCACAGAGACCCAGACTCATAGAAACTCACAGATACCCAGACTCATAGAGACTCACAGAGGCCCAGACTCATAGAGACCCACAGAGACTAATAGAGACCCACAGAGACCCAGACTCATAGAGACTCACAGAGACCCACACTCAGAGACCCACAGAGACCCACATAGACTCAGACTCATAGAGACCCACACAGACCCAGACTCATAGAGACCCACACAGTCCCAGACTCATAGAGACCCACAGAGACTAATAGAGACCCACAGAGACCCACAGAGACTCATAGAGACCCACAGAGACCCACAGAGATGAATAGAGTCCCACAAAGACCCACAGAGACTAATAGAGACCCACAGAGACCCACAAAGACTCATAGAGACCCACAGAGACTAATAGAGACCCAAAGAGACCCACAGAGACGAATAGAGACACACAGAGACTAATAGAGACCCACATAGACTAATAGAGACCCACAGAGAGCCTCAGGGACCCACAGACACTCATAGAGACCCACAGAGACTCATAGAGACCCACAGAGATCCACAGAGATTCATAGAGACCCACAGAGAATAATAGAGACCCACAGAGACCCAGACTCATAAAGACCTACAGAGACCCACACTCATAGATACCCACAGAGACCCACACTCACAGAGACCCAGACTCATAGAGACCTACAGAGACCCACACTAATAGAGACCCACAGAGACCCAGATTCATAGATACCCACAGATACCCAGACTCATAGAGACCCACAGAGACCCACATAGACCCAGACTCATAGAGACTCACAGAGACCCAGACTCATAGAAACTCACAGATACCCAGACTCATAGAGACTCACAGAGGCCCAGACTCATAGAGACCCACAGAGACTAATAGAGACCCACAGAGACCCAGACTCATAGAGACCCACAGAGACCCACACTCAGAGACCCACAGAGACCCACATAGACTCAGACTCATAGAGACCCACACAGACCCAGACTCATAGAGACCCACACAGTCCCAGACTCATAGAGACCCACAGAGACTAATAGAGACCCACAGAGACCCACAGAGACTCATAGAGACCCACAGAGACCCACAGAGATGAATAGAGTCCCACAAAGACCCACAGAGACTAATAGAGACCCACAGAGACCCACAGAGACTCATAGAGACCCACAGAGACTAATAGAGACCCAAAGAGACCCACAGAGACGAATAGAGACACACAGAGACTAATAGAGACCCACATAGACTAATAGAGACCCACAGAGAGCCTCAGGGACCCACAGACACTCATAGAGACCCACAGAGACTCATAGAGACCCACAGAGATCCACAGAGATTCATAGAGACCCACAGAGAATAATAGAGACCCACAGAGACCCAGACTCATAGAGACCCACAGAGACCCAGACTCATAGAGTCCCACAGAGACCCACAGAGACGAATAGAGACCCACAGAGACCCACATATACTAATGGAGACCCACAGAAACCCACAGAGACTAATAGAGACCCACAGAGACCCACAGAGACTAAAAGAGACCCACAGAGACTAATAGAGACCCACAGAGACTCACAGAGACCCACAGGAACCCACAGAGACTCATAGAGACCCACAGAGACCCACAGAGATTCATAGAGACCCACAGAGACTAATAGAGACCCACAGAGACCCATACACAAAGAGACCCACAGAGACCCAGACTCATAGAGACCCACAGAGACCCAGACTCATAGAGACCCACAGAGACCCAGACTAATAGAGACCCACAGAGACCCACAGAGACTGATAGAGACCCACAGAGACCCACAGAGACTAATAGAGACCCACAGAGACCCACAGGGACCCACAGAGACTAATAGAGACCCACAGAGACCCATAGAGACCCACAGAAACCCACAGAGACTAATAGAGACCCACAGAGACCCACAGAGACTAATAGTGACCCACAGAGACCCACACTCATAGAGACCCACAGAGACCCACAGAGACTCATAGAGACCCACAGAGACCCACAGAGACTAATAGAGACCCACAGAGACCCACACTCATAGAGACCCACAGAGAGCCAGACTCATAGAGACCCACAGATACCCACACTCATAGAGACCCACAGAGACCCATACTCATAGAGACCCACAGAGACCCACACTCATAGAGACCCACAGAGACTAATGGAGACCCACAGAGACCCATAGAGACTTATAGAGACCCACAGAGACGCACACTCACAGAGACCCACAGAGACTAATAGAGACCCACAGAGACCCACAGAGACTAATAGAGACTCACTGAGACTAATAGAGACCCACAGAGACCCACAGAGACTAATAGAGACCCACAGAGACCCACAGAGACTAATAGAGACCCACAGAGACCCACAGAGACTCATAGAGATCCACAGAGACTAATAGAGACCCACAGAGACCCACACTGATAGAGACCCACAGAGACCCACAGAGACTCTTAGAGACCCACAGAGACTAATAGAGACGAGGTGGGGTGGGTACTGGAGTCCTTACCCTGGGGCATGGAAAAATTTGTAATAATTAATCACTCAGACACCACACACATACCAAGCTCCCCCAGGTAGCCTCTAGCAGGGCTGTAGGGGCAAGTGCTGTTAGCTAGCGAGTAGCAGCAGCAGTATATATGTACTACACACACCACACACAGACAAAGCTCCCCCAGGTAGCCTCTAGCAGGGCTGTAGGGGCAAGTGCTGTTAGCTAGCGAGTAGCAGCAGCAGTGTCTATGTACTACACACACCACACACAGACAAAGCTCCCCCAGGTAGCCTCTAGTAGGGCTGTAGGGGCAAGTGCTGTTAGCTGGCGAGTAGCAGAAGCAGTGTCTATGTACTACACACACCACACACAGACTAAGCTCCCCCAGGTAGCCTCTAGCAGGGCTGGAGGGGCAAGTGCAGCGAGTGACATATATAACTCACTCACTCCCCCACCCACTCACTCATCATTTCACTCATTCATTCACACACTCAGTCACTCACTAACCCACTCACTCACCCACTCACTCATTGCTTCACACACTCAGTCACTCACTAACCCACTCACTCACCCACTCACTCACTCGCTCACCTAATCACTCACCCACTGACTCAGTAATGAACTCACTAATTCACCCACACAGCTACTCACTCACCCACTCATCCATGCACTCACCCACCCACTCAATCACTCATCAATTCACTCACTCATTCACCCACTCATCTACTCATTCACCCACTCACTCATCAATTCATTCACACACTCAGTCACTCACTCACTCACCCGCTCACCCACTAGCTCAACCACTCGCTCACCCACTCGCTCACCCAGTCACATACCCACTCACTCGCTCGCTCACCCACTCGCTCACCCACAGTCACCCACCCACTCACTCGCTCACCCACGCACTTACCCACCCACTCGCTCACCCACTCGCTCACCCCGCTCACTCGCCCACCCACTCACTCACCCACAGTCACCCACCAACTCATTCGCTCGCTCGCTCACCCACTCACTCAACCACTCGCTCACCCACAGTCACCCACCCACTCACTCGCTCACCCACGCACTCACCCACCCACTCACTCATCAATTCACTTACCCACGCACTCACCCACCCACTCATTCATCAATTCACTCACCCACTCACCCACCCACCCAGCCAGCCACTCACTCACCCACTCACCCACACACCCAGCCACTCACTCACCCACCCACCCACCCTCCCAGCCACTCACTCACCCACCCACCCAGCTACTCACTTACCCACTCACCCACCCACCCAGCCACTGACTCACTCACTCACCCACTCACCCACCCACCCAGACAGCCACTCACTCACCCACTCACCCACCCACCCACCCAGCCACTCACTCACCCACTCACCCACCCACCCAGCCACTCACTCACTCACCCACTCACCCACCCACCCAGCCACTCACTCACTCACCCACCCAAATGACTCACACCGCCATCCATCAACGGTTCAAAATTTCGGAGCGAGCATTCCAATACTTAACACCACGTGACTAGGGAGCAGTAACGATCGCTATCACAAAACCAAATCCACACACACCACACGCACAGACAAAGCTCCCCCAGGTAGCCTCTAGCAGGGCTGCAGGGGCAAGTGCTGTTAGCTAGCGAGTAGCAGCAGCAGTGTCTATGTACTACACACACCACACACACAGACAAAGCTCCCCCAGGTAGCCTCTAGCAGGGCTGTAGGGGCAAGTGCTGTTAGCTGGCGAGTAGTAGCAGCAGTGTCTATGTACTACACACACCACACACAGACAAAGCTCCCCCAGGTAGCCTCTAGCAGGGCTGTAGGGGCAAGTGCTGTTAGCGAGCAGCACCTATAAAGACCGGCACGGCACACGAGGGGGTGGGTGGCCAGCATCACGCCCGGCCGCCTTTGTCTCCCCAGTGGCGATGTTTACACACCAGGTACTCATTTGAGGCTGAGTCGACCTAGGGGAGGCCCAGGAATGGTTCAGATAGCGCAGCGCGCTAACCACTACGTGTGTGTGTGTGTGTACATACACACACACACACCTGTACACACAAACACACCTGTACATACACACACACCTGTACACACACCTGTACACACACACCTGTACACACACACAACAACAACCGCCATTCGCCACTAAGTGGCGGTGACGTCACCACGACGCTTGTGCCAGGCCACGTGCACCTTGAGGCCACGTGAAGTGTCGAACGCCCGCTGGCAGGAGGTCACGGGGCAGACCCAGCAGGTGCCACGGGTCGACTGACTGAGATGACTGGCTGATGCACCACCTGTGCCCCCTACTGTGCCAACCCGCTGTGCTTTAGCCACCCGGCGCTCCGCTCGTTGTTGTGAGCGTCGCTCCTCCGCCCTCCGTTGTTGTTGGAGGGCGACTGCCTCCAACTGCCCAGTAGCGTCCTTCACGAGCCTCCTCCACAGAGGCCGATCTTGACACAGCTGGTACCAGTCATCGGCAAGTCCACTCAGCTCCACGTCCTCCTGTACCACGTCACTCCATCTCTTCTCTAGCCCGTGCCGCGCCCGTTTCGCCCCCTCGATCCGGCCGAACAAAAGCTGTTTAGGCATGCGGTGGCTGGGCATGCGGGCTACATGACCCAGCCATCGCAGCCTTGCCCGCCGTAGCTCACCAATGGGACTTTGCCCAGATCTTTCAAGGATTTGTGAGCTCCTCACACAATCCAGCCTGGTTAAACCCAGGATGGATCGTAGGCAGGCTAGCCTAAATGTTTCTAACCGGCGAAGATGTTCCATTAGGGGGGTCCACGTTTCGCAAGCATAGAGAAGGGAGGGAATGACCGTGGCCGAGAAGACCTGAAGCTTAGTGCGGAGCGACAGACCAGGTAGCTTCCACACAGCGTTACGCAACCGATGAAAAGATATTGCCGCTCGACTGATTCGGAGTGAGACCTCTGCTGTTAAACTGGAGCCGGTCATGAGCACACTGCCCAGGTATGGGAAACTCTCCACTCTCTCCACAACTGCCCCATCACCGATTGGGAGCTGTGGGGGTGCAGTGTCCGATGGTACAAAATACCCAGGCAGGTGCTTAGTTTTGGTGGGGCTCATGGCAAGGCCCCATCTCTTAGTAGCACGCTCCAGTCTCAGCAGCAGCGTCTCCAACTCCTCCTCTGACTGAGCAGCAATTACCAAATCATCGGCATACATAACGTGGTTTAGCAATAGGGAGCCATCCCTTGACTGCACCCGGGCATCGATCAGCCTCCCATTATGTCTGTACCATATGGAGATTCCCCCGGTACATCTATTGAAGGCTTCACGAACTACGTGGTCAAAATAGATGTTAAATAATGTGGGAGCCAGAGGACATCCCTGTCGCACCCCAAGGTGTACAGGGAATGGCTCTGACTCCCGGCCACGTAGTTTTACCCGGGCCCGCTCACCATCATGCAGGTCCTTAATGATCGTGAGCAGAGGGTCAGGTACTCCAAAAGCACGAAGAACAACCCAGAGCCCAGGCCTACTGATGGTATCATAGGCCTTTACCAGGTCAATAAAGCACAGATGTAGGTCTTGCTGGCATTCCCTACACCTCTGCTGTAGCAGACGGACAGAAAATATGGCATCTGTGCAGGACCGCCCTTTCCTGAAACCGCATTGGGGCTCCGCAAGCCTCTCCTCAGCGTGCCTGGCAAGGCGATGTTGAATAATCCTTGCCAGGACCTTTCCCGGCACACTGAGGAGTGAGATGCCCCTGTAATTGTCACAGTCTGTGTGGTCCCCCTTCTTAAAGAGGGGGACCACCAGGGCATCCTTACAATCCTGCGGAACCCATCCAGTGGTCCAGACTGTTGTTATGATGTCATATAGGGCAGTATGTGCACAAACTCCACCCTCCCTCAGCATTTCCCTTGGGAGATCATCTCTGCCGGCTGCCTTTCCTGGTCTCAGACTCCGGGTCGCCTTCATTAATTCCTCAACAGATGGCACCTCAGCCAGCCACTCACAGGGGGTGAATTCTTCTTCCAATATTTGAGGCACTGCAGCCTCAGCAGGGTCATCCTCACTTTGTGCCACGATGTTTTCCTGGCTGAGGGATTTTCCCTCCCCCAGGACTTCACAGAAATGCTCAGCAAATCTGCAAACCTGTTCCTGGGGGTCGGAGATTGGATCACCGTTTTTTCTCCTAATGATGGTAATAGGTGTGGCGCTGCAGGTTACTTTTTTGATGGAGTTAAATAGAGATTTGTGATCGCGGGCCACTGAGGCAGACTCCATCTCCTGAGCAACCCGTGACCACCACCCATCCTTGCAGCGCCTCACGGCTCTCCGAACCTCCGAGCGAAGGCTGCGGTAAGCCTCCTCATTCTCTGACGTGGGATGCTGTAGCCGATGACAGTGGGACTGTCGCTTTTTCTTAACCATTCTGAACACCTCCTCTGTCAGCCAGGGTCTCTGGGGAGGTCTGGACTGCGTACCCAAAGCAGCCATTGCAGCTGCATGAGTCACAGTCCTAAACCTCGCCCATTTACCCTCGACATCAGGAGGAGTGGGGGACGATGCCAACCCCAGCTTCAAGTGATGATGAAATTCTCGCTTGCAACTTTTATCAGATTACTGAGACCAGGCCACTTTAGGTTGGAATGGGGTCCTGGGTGTACACCCACCACCGGAGTGGAAGAATGGCAGGCGCATCTTACAGATGATTAGTCGATGGTCAGAGGGCAGATCAGCTCCACGGTAGGTCCTGGTGTCAAGGACATGGGCTCGCATCCGCTGGTCCATCACTATGTAGTCCAGCAGATGTTCTTGCTTGGACCCGGCATGCATCCATGATGTTGTGTGGATGCGCCGATGCCGGAACAGCGTGTTGGTAATTACAAGCCCATGTGCTGCACAAAAATCTAGCAGCCTACTACCGTTGTTATTGAGCTGATCTGGCCCATGCCATCCAATCACTTCAGACCAGGTGCCAGCATCATGACCAACTCGGGCATTGAAGTGACCCAACAGGATGATTCTATCCCGAGGGGCCACTTTTGCCAGCACCTGTGACAGGAGGTCATAGAAGGCATCTGACTCATCGGCTTTGTCTGCATCCCCCCACTGATGTCTGTCTTCGGTGGGGGCATAAGTAACCACGACCACCACTCCTCGCCTCCGGTTGATGGGAAGGCGAGCCCAAAGTAGCCTGGGGCTTACAGCTTCCCACACCTCACCGCCACGCTCCCACGCCCCCTTCATTCTTTTGTTCAGAAGAAGAGCCACTCCCTGTTGTTTGGCAGTCTGCTGCCCCGAGTAGAGGACTGTCCATCCCTCATGGTGGCAGGAGCCAGAACCGGTCCACCGGACCTCCTGAATGCCGCAGAGATCCAGGCGGTACCGGTCCAGCTCCCGACAGAGGTGTGGCAACCTCTCCTCCGCAGTGAGCGTTCGAACATTCCACGTGGCCACACGAAGTGGCTTTTCGTTGTTTCTAGAGGAGCCCCGAGGGTAGAGATTCAATCTCCTGGCTCCGCCAATTGGGGTTTGGCCAGGAGACGTCATAGACGCCTGTCCCCCCGGGGCCTCCGGCACAAGCTTATTAGTTATATATTTCAGTCGTAGTTTAGTGGTAATTAATTGAAGGTGGAGGGGTTACCAGCCCCTCGCACCCGTCCAGAGCCCCCGTTTAGCCACTGTGGTGGACACAGACGCCATGAGGTGAGGAGCCAATCGGAATTGGACCCTCCCCCCACAGCACTGCCCACGACAGAGTAGCCCGTCCGGCACAGCGAGGAGGTGGGGGGTTGTTTTGCCGGACCACACAGAGACACTCACACACAGTCACACACACACAGACACACACACACAGACACACACACAGACACACACACAGACACCTGTACACACACCTGTACACACACACAGACACACACACACAGACTCACACACACAGACACACACACAGACACACATACACAGACACACTCACACACAGACACACACACACATACACACACACAGACACACACAGACACACACACACATACACACTCACACAGACACACACACAGACACACACACACACAGACACACACAGACACCTGTACACACACCTGTACACACACACACACAGACACACTCACACACAGACACACACACAGACACAGACACACACACACACACAGACACACACACACAGACACACACACAGACACACAAACACCTGTACACACACCTGTACACACACCTGTACACACACACAGACACACTCACACACAGACACACACACACAGACAGACACACACAGACACACACACACAGACACACACACACCTGTACACACACACAGACACACACACAGACACACAAACACCTGTACACACACCTGTACACACACCTGTACACACACCTGTACACACACACACAGACACACTCACACACAGACACACACACACAGACACACACACACAGACACACACACACAGACACACACACACACCTGTACACACACCTGTACACACACCTGTACACACACTCACATGGGCACACCTATCGGGACAGTCTGTATAAACATTGCGTTGCGTAACTCTTGTGCAGAGATGCGTTCAATAACCAAAGGCAAACAAAGCTCCCCCAGGTAGCCTCTAGCAGGGCTGTACGGGCAAGTGCTGTTATCTAGCCAGTAGCAGCAGCAGTGTCTATGTACTACACACACCACGCACACAGACAAAGCTCCCCCAGGTAGCCTCTAGCAGTGCTGTAGGGGCAAGTGCTGTGAGCTAGCGAGTAGCAGCAGTGTCTATGTACTACACACACCACACACACAGACAAAGCTCCCCCAGGTAGCCTCTAGCAGGGCTGTAGGGGCAAGAGCTGTTAACGAGTGAGTAGCAGCAGCAGTGTCTATGCACTACACACACCACACACAGACAAAGCTACCCCAGGTAACCTATAGCAGGGCTATAGGGGCAAGTGCTGTTAGCTAGCGAGTAGCAGCAGCAGTGTCTATGTACTACACACACTACGCACACAGACAAAGCTCCCCCAGGTAGCCTCTAGCAGGGCTGTAGGGGCAAGTGCTGTGAGCTAGCGAGTAGCAGCAGCAGTGTCTATGTACTACACACACCACACACAGACAAAGCTCCCCCAGGTAGCCTCTAGCAGGGCTGTACGGGCAAGTGCTGTTAGCTAGCCAGTAGCAGCAGCAGTGTCTATGTACTACACACACCACGCATACAGACAAAGCTCCCCCAGGTAGCCTCTAGCAGTGCTGTAGGGGCAAGTGCTGTTAGTAGCGAGTAGCAGCAGCAGTGTCTATGTACTACACACAACACACACAGACAAAGCTCCCCCAGGTAGCCTCTAGCAGAGCTGTAGGGGCAAGTGCTGTTAGCTAGCGAGTAGCAGCAGCAGTGTCTATGTACTACACACAACACACACAGACAAAGCTCCCCCAGGTAGCCTCTAGCAGAGCTGTAGGGGCAAGTGCTGTTAGCTAGCGAGTAGCAGCAGCAGTGTCTATGTACTACACACACCACACACACAGACAAAGCTCCCCCAGGTAGCCTCTAGCAGGGCTGTACGGGCAAGTGCTGTTAGCTAGCGAGTAGCAGCAGCAGTGTCTATGTACTACACACACCACACACAGACAAAGCTCCCCCAGGTAGCCTCTCGCAGGGCTGTAGGGGCAAGTGCTGTTAGCTAGCGAGTAGCAGCAGTGGCTATGTACTACACACACCACACACAGACAAAGCTCCCCCAGGTAGCCTCTAGCAGGGCTGTACGGGCAAGTGCTGTTAGCTAGCCAGTAGCATCAGCAGTGTCTATATACTACACACAACACGCACAGACAAAGCTCCCCCAGGTAGCCTCTAGCAGGGCTGTACGGGCAAGTGCTGTTAGCTAGCGAGTAGCAGCAGTGTCTATTCCTCGTGCAGCCTCTAGCTTGCAAGTGCTGGTTCACACACACACCTGTACACACACACACCTGCACACACACCTGTACACACACACCTGCACACACACCTGTACACACCCACACACCTGTAGACACACACACCTGTACACACCCACACACCTGTACACACATCTGTACACACACATACCTGTACACACACACACACACCTGCACACACACCTGTACACACACCTGTACCCACACACACACACATGTACACACACACACCTGTACACACACCTGTACACACACCTGTACACACACACCTGCACACACACACCTGTACACACACACACACCTGTACAAACACCTGTACACACACACCTGTACACACACCTTTACCCACCCACACACCTTTACACACACCTGTACACACACACCTGTACACACACATACCTGTACACACACACCTGCACACACTCCTGTACACCCACACATCTTTAAACACACACACACCTGTACACACACACATGCCTGTACACATACACACACCTGTACGCACACACACATGTACGCACACACACATGTACACACACACCTGTACACCCACACACCTGTAAACACACACAAACACCTGTACACACACACACACACCTGTACACACACACACACCTATACACACAAACACCTGTACGCACGCACCTATACACACAAACACCTGTAGGCACGCACCTATACACACAAACACTTGTACACATACGCACCTATAGACACACCTGTACACACACGCACCTGTACACACACTCACCTGTACACACACACCTGTACACACACACCTGTACACACACGCACCTATACACACAAACACCTGTACATACACACCTGTATGCACACACATGCACACACACACACCTGTACGCACACACATGTACACACAAACACCTGTACACACACACCTGTACACAGAAACACCTGTACACACACACCTGTACACCCACACTCCTGTACACAACAATACACCTGTACACACACATACCCGTACACACACACGTGTGTGTGTGTACAGGTGTGTGTGTGTCTATGTCTTCCCATCAACCGGAGGCGAGGAGTGGTGGTCGTGGTTACTTATGCCCCCACCGAAGACGTACATCCGTGGACGGATGCAAGCAAGGCCGATGAGTCAGATGCCTTTTATGACTTCCTGTCACAGGTGCTGGCTAAAGTGGCCCCTCGGGATAGAGTCATCTTGTTGGGTGACTTCAATGCCCGAGTTGGTCACGATGCTGGCAGCTGGTTTGGAGTGATTGGAAGGCATGGGCCAGATCAGCTCAATAACAACGGTAGGAGGCTGCTAGATTTTTGTGCAGCCCATGGGCTTGTAATTACCAACACGTTGTTCCGGCATCGGCACATCCACACAACATCATGGATGCATGTCGGGTCCACGCAAGAACATCTCCTGGACTACATATTGACAGAAAAGCGGATGCGAGCCCATGTCCTTGACACCAGGACCTACCGTGGAGCTGATCTGCCCTCTGACCATCGACTAATCATCTGTAAGATGCGCCTGCCATTCTTTATACTCCGGTGGTGGGTGTACACCCAGGAACCCATTCAAACCTAAGGTGGCCTGGGCTCAGTTAGCTGATGAAAGTTGAAAGGGAGAATTTCATCATCGCTTGTGGCTGGGGTTGGCATCGTCCCCCTCTCCTCCTGATGTCGAGGGTAAATGGGTTTAGGACTGTGGCTCATGCAGCTTCAATGGCTGCTTTGGGTACGCGGTCCAGACCTCCCCAGAGACCCTGGCTGACAGAGGAGGTGTTCAGGATGGTTGAGAAAAAGCGACAGGCCCACTCTAATCGTCTACAGCATCCCACTTCAGATAATGAGGAGGCTTACCGCAGCCTTAACTAGGAGGTTCGGAGAGCCGTGAGGCGCTGCAAGGATGGGTGGTGGTCGCGGGTTGCTGAGGAGATGGAGTCTGCCTCAGTGGCACGCGATCACAAATCCCTTTTAAACACCATCAAAAAAGTAACCTGCAGTGCCACACCAATTACCATCATTAGGGGAAAAAAACGGTGATCCAATCTGCGACCCCCAGGAACAGGTTTGCAGATTTGCTGAGCATTTCTGTGAGGTCCTGGGGAGGGGAAATCCCTCAGCCAGGAAAACATCGTGGCACAAAGTGGGGATGACCCTGCTGAGGTTGCAGTGCCTCAAATATTGGAAGAAGAAGTCACCCCCTGTAAGTGGCTGGCTGATGTGCCATCTGTTGAGGAAGTACTGAAGGCCTGGTGCCTTTCCTGGTCAGAGACCAGGAAAGGCACCAGGCAGAGATGATCTCCCAAGCGAAATTCTGAGGGAGGGTGGCGTTTGTGCACAGACTGCCCTACATGACATCATAACAACCACTGGACGGGTTCCGCAGGATTGGAAGGATGCCCTGGTGGTCCCCCTCTTTAAGAAGGAGGACCGCACAGACTAACAACTACAGGAGCATCTCACTCCTCAGTGTGCCAGGAAAGGTTCTGGAAAGGATTATTCAACATTGCCTTGCTAGGCACGCTGAGGAGAGGCTTACAGAGCCCCAACGCGGTTTCAGGAAAGGGCGGTCCTGCACAGATGCCATATTTTCTGTCACTCTGCTACAGCAGAGGTGTAGGGAATTCCAACAAGACCTACATCTCTGCTTTATTGACCTAGTCAAGGCCTATAATACCATCAGTAGGCCTGGGCTCTGGGTTGTTCTTCGTGCTTTTGGAGTACCTGACCCTCTGCTCACGATCATGATGGTGAGCGGGCCCGGGTAAAACTACGTGGCCGGGAGTCAGAGCCATTCCCTGTACACCTTGGGTGCCACAGGGATGTCCTCTGGCTCCCACATTATTTAACATCTATTTTGACCACTTAGTTCGTGAAGCCTTCAATAGATGTACCGGGGGAATCTCCATTTGGTCCAGATATAATGGGAGGCTGATCGATGCCCGGGTGCAGTCAAGCGATGGCTCCCTATTGCACAGCCACGTTATGTATGCCGATGATATGGTAATAGCTGCTCATTCAGAGGAGGAGTTGGAGACGCTGCTGCTGAGACTGGAACGTGCCACTAAGAGATGGGGCCTTACCATCAGCCCCACCAAACTAAGCACCTGCCTGGGTATGTTGTACCATCGGACACTCCACCCCCACAACTCCCAATCGGTGATGGGGCAGTTGTGGAGAGAGTGGAGAGTTTCCCATACCTGGGCAGTGTGCTTATGACCGGCTCCAGTTTAACATCAGAGGTCTCACTCTGAATCAGTCGAGCGGCAATATCTTTTCATCGGTTGCGTAACGCTGTGTGGAAGCTACCTGGTCTGTCGCTCTGCACTAAGCTTCAGGTCTTCTCATCTAAGGTCATTAGCTCCCTTCTCTACGCTTGCGAAACGTGGACCCCCTTAATGAAACATCTTCGCCGGTTAGAAACATTTAGGCTAGCCTGCCTACGATCTATTCTGGGTTTAACCAGGCTGGATTGTGTGAGGAGCTCACAAATCCTTGAAAGATCTGGGCAAGGTCCCATCGGTGAGCTCCTCCGGCAGGCAAGGCTGCGTTGGCTGGGTCATGTAGCCCGCATGCCCAGCCACCGCATGCCGAAACAGCTTTTGTTTGGCCGGATTGAGGGGGCTAAACGGGCGCGGCACGGGCTAGAGAAGAGATGGAGTGATGTGGTACAGGAGGACCTGGAGCTGAGTAAACTTGCCGATGACTGGTACCAGCTGTGTCAAGATCGGCCTCTGTTGAGGAGGCTCGTGAAGGACGCTACTGGGCAGTTGGAGGCAGTCGCCCTCCAACAACAACGGATGGCGGAGGAGCGACGCTCACAACAACGAGCGGAGCGCCGGGTTGCTAAAGCACAGCGGGTTGGCACAGTAGGGGGGGCACAGGTGGTGCATCAGCCAGTCATCTCAGTCATGTCAGTCAGTCGACCCGTGGCACCTGCTGGGTCTGCTGCCCCGTGACCTCCTTCCTGCCAGCGGGCGTTCGACACTCCACGTGGTAGCCTCAAGGTGCACATGTCCTGGCACAAGCGTCGCGGTGACGTCACCGCCACTTAGTGACGAACGGCGGTTGTTATTGTTGTTGTGTTGTTGTGTGGTGAGTAATTAACGAGCTCGCATCGCAGCTGAACCTCTGGGGCATTTGGTACACCAACAAGAGACGGCTGTTTTCGTGTTATTGTTATTGGGATTTTAGTCTCGTAGTTCGACCGGAGATGAAATGGCAGGGGAGGGGCCGATTTGGCAGCCTTCTGTAAACTAAAGACTACAACCGTGTTCATGTCACCAGCTGCAATGTCCCCACTAAGCTGTTGTGTGGCTTCCTTTGTCAGACAAGCGGCCTGGTCACCATCACAGAGACTCATAGAGACCCACGGAGACACACACTCATAGAGACCCACACTCATAGAGACCCACAGAGACCCACAGAGACCCACACTCATAGAGACCCACAGAGACCCACACTCATAGAGACCCACAGAGACCCAGACGCATAGCGACCCACAGAGACCCACACTCATAGAGACCCACAGAGACCCACAGAGACCCACACTCATAGAGACCCACAGAGACCCACACTCATAGAGACCCACAGAGACCCACACTCATAGAGACCCACAGAGACCCACACTCATAGAGACCCACAGAGACCCACACTCATAGATACCCACAGATACCCACAGAGACCCACAGAGACCCATAGAAACCCAGACTCATAGAGACCCGCAGAGACCCAGACTCATAGAGACCCACAGAGACCCACACTCATAGAGACCCACAGAGACCCGGACTCATAGAGACCCACAGAGACTCATAGAGACCCACAGAGACCCACACTCATAGAGACCCACAGAGACTCATAGATACCCACAGAAACCCATACTCATAGAGACCCACAGAGACCCACACTCACAGAGACTCACAGAGACCCACACTCATAGAGACCCACAGAGACCCACACTCATAGAGACCCACAGAGACCCAGACTCACAGAGACCCACAGAGACCCATACTCAGAGAGACCCACAGAGACCCACACTCATAGAGACCCACAGAGACCCAGACTCATAGAGACCCATAGAGACCCAGACTCATAGAGACGCACAGAGACACAGACTCATAGAGACGCACAGAGACCCACACTCATAGAGACCCACAGAGACCCAGACTCATAGAGACCCACAGAGACCCAGACTCATAGAGACCCACAGAGACCCAGACTCATAGAGACCCACACTCATAGAGACCCACAGAGACCCAGACTCATAGAGACCCACACTCATAGAGACCCACAGAGACCCAGACTCATAGAGACGCACAGAGACCCAGACTCATAGAGACCCACACCCATAGAGACCCACAGAGACCCAGACTCATAGAGACCCACACTCATAGAGACCCACAGAGACCCAGACTCATAGAGACGCACAGAGACCCATACTCACAGAGACCCACATAGACCTATACATGGGTCTCTATGGGTTTCTGAGTATGGGTCTCTGTGTTTTTGTGTGGGTCTCTATGAGTATTTGTTTCTATGAGTTTGCGTGTCTATGGGTCTCTGCGGGTCTCTGTGGGTCTCTATGAGTTATGGGTCGCTATACGTCTCTGTGGGGTCTCTATGGGTCTCTGTGGGTCTCTGTGGGGTCTCTATGGGTCTCTGTGCAGCTGTGGGTCTCTGAGTCGAATAGATTCCGTCTCCGGAAGATGCTGCTGATGCCCTCTCGCTGGAGCTTTCCCCTAACAGCCCTGCTGGAGGCTACCTGGGGTAGCTTTGTCTGTGTGTGTGGTGTGTGTAGTACATAGACACTGCTGCTGCTACTCGCTAGCTAACAGCACTTGCCCCTACAGCCCTGCTAGAGGCTACCTGGGGGTAGCTTTGTCTGTGTGTGTGGTGTGTGTAGTACACAGACACTGCTGCTGCTACTCGTTAGCTAACAGCACTTGCCCCTACAGCCCTGCTAGAGGCTACCTGGGGGTAGCTTTGTCTGTGTGCGTGGTGTGTGTAGTACATAGACACTGCTGCTGCTACTCGCTAGCTAACAGCACTTGCCCCTTCAGCCCTGCTAGAGGCTACCTGGGGGTAGCTTTGTCTGTGTGTGTGGTGTGTGTAGTACATAGACACTACTGCTGCTACTCGCTAGCTAACATCACTTGCCCCTACAGCCCTGCTAGAGGCTACCTGGGGGTAGCTTTGTCTGTGTGTGTGGTGTGTGTAGTACATAGACACTGCTGCTGCTACTCGCTAGCTAACAGCACTTGCCCCTACAGCCCTGCTAGAGGCTACCTGGGGGAACTTTGTCTGTATGTGTTGTGTGTAGTACATAGACACTGCTGCTGCTACTCGCTAGCTAACAGCACTTGCCCCTACAGCCCTGCAAGAGGCTACCTGGGGGTAGCTTTGTCTGTGTGTGTGGTGTGTGTAGTACATAGACACTGCTGCTACTACTCGCTAGCTAACAGCACTTGCCCCTACAGCCCTGCTAGAGGCTACCTGGGGGTAGCTTTGTCTGTGCGTGTGGTGTGTGTAGTACATAGACACTGCTGCTGCTACTCGCTAGCTAACAGCACTTGCCCCTACAGCCCTGCTAGAGGCTACCTGGGGGAGCTTTGTCTGTGTGTGTGGTGTGTGTAGTACATAGACACTGCTGCTGCTACTCGCTAGCTAACAGCACTTGCCGCTACAGCCCTGCTAGAGGCTACCTGGGGGAGCTTTGTCTGTGTGTGTGGTGTGTGTAGTACATAGACACTGCTGCTGCTACTCGCTAGCTAACAGCACTTGCCCCTACAGCCCTGCTAGAGGCTACCTGGGGGAGCTTTGTCTGTGTGTGTGTGGTGTGTGTAGTACATAGACATTGCTGCTGCTACTCGCTAGCTAACAGCACTTGCCCCTACAGCCCTGCTAGAGGCTACCTGGGGGTAGCTTTGTCTGTGCGTGTGGTGTGTGTAGTACATAGACACTGCTGCTGCTACTCGCTAGCTAACAGCACTTGCCCCTACAGCCCTGCTAGAGGCTACCTGGGGGTAGCTTTGTCTGTGTGTGTGGTGTGTGTAGTACATAGACACTGCTGCTGCTACTCGCTAGCTAACAGCACTTGCCCCTACAGCCCTGCTAGAGGCTACCTGGGGGTAGCTTTGTCTGTGTGTGTGGTGTGTGTAGTACATAGACACTGCTGCTGCTACTCGCTAGCTAACAGCACTTGCCCCTACAGCCCTGCTAGAGGCTACCTGGGGGAGCTTTGTTTGTGTGTGTGTTGTGTGTAGTACATAGACACTGCTGCTGCTACTCGTCAGCTAACAGCACTTGCCCCTACAGCCCTGTTAGAGGCTACCTGGGGGAGCTTTGTCTCTGTGTGTGGTGTGTGTAGTACATAGACACTGCTGCTGCTACTCGCTAGCTAACAGCACTTGCCCCTACAGCCCTGCTAGAGGCTACCTGGGGGAGCTTTGTCTGTGTGTGTGTGGTGTGTGTAGTACATAGACATTGCTGCTGCTACTCGCTAGCTAACAGCACTTGCCCCTACAGCCCTGCTAGAGGCTACCTGGGGGAGCTTTGTCTGTGTGTGTGTTGTGTGTAGTACATAGACACTGCTGCTGATACTCTCATCCTTCCCCCCTCCCTCCCCCTCCATCCCCCTCCCTCCCTCCCCCTCCCTCCCCATCCCTCCCCCCTGCAACTCGACGATAGAACAGAGAGTCTCTGTTCGCCAGCCCGTGATGATCAGTCCCTGACAGCCGGGACAGGTTGAGTTGTTACTCAATGGCGTGAGGGGAGCCTGGGGCGATGTGGGTGGGTGAGCGGGTGGGTGAGTGGGTGGGTGAGTGGGTGGGTGGGTGAGTGAGTGGGTGGGTGAGTGGGTGGGTGGGTGAGTGGGTGGGTGGGTGAGCGGGTGGGTGAGTGGGTGGGTGAGTGGATCAGTGGGTGGGTGAGCGGGTGGGTGAGCGGGTGGGTGAGTGGATCAGTGGGTGGGTGAGCGGGTGGGTGAGTGGGTGGGTGAGTGGATCAGTGGGTGGCTGAGTGGGTGGGTGAGTGGATCAGTGGGTGGGTGAGTGGGTGAGTGGGTGGGTGGATCAGTGGGTGGGTGAGCGGGTGGGTGAGCGGGTGGGTGAGTGGGTGGGTGAGTGGATCAGTGGGTGGCTGAGTGGGTGGGTGAGTGGATCAGTGGGTGGGTGAGTGGGTGAGTGGGTGGGTGGATCAGTGGGTGGGTGAGCGGGTGGGTGAGCGGGTGGGTGAGTGGGTGGGTGGATCAGTGGGTGGGTGAGCGGGTGGGTGAGCGGGTGGGTGAGTGGGTGGGTGGATCAGTGGGTGGGTGAGCGGGTGGGTGAGTGGATCAGTGGGTGGGTGAGCGGGTGGGTGAGTGAGCGGGTAGGTGAGTGGATCAGTGGGTGGGTGAGCGGGTGGGTGAGTGGATCAGTGGGTGGGTGAGCGGATGGGTGAGCGGGTAGATGGGCGGGTGGGTGAGTGGGTTGGTGAGTGGGTGAGCGGGTGGGTGAGTGGGTTGGTGGATCAGTGGGTGGGTGAGCGGGTGGGTGAGTGGGTGAGCGGGTAGGTGAGTGGATCAGTGGGTCAGTGAGTGGATAGGTGAATGGATCAGTGGGTGGGTGAGCGGGTGGGTCAGCGGATGGGTGAGTGGGTGGGTGGATCAGTGGGTGGGTGAGCGGGTGGGTGAGCGGGTGGGTGAGTGGGTCGGTGGATCAGTGGGTGGGTGAGCGGGTGGATGAGTGGATCAGTGGGTGGGTGAGCGGGTGGGTGAGTGGGTGGGTGAGCGGGTGGGTGAGTGGGTGGGTGGGTTAGCGGGTGAGTGGGTGGGTGGATCAGTGGGTGGGTAAGCGGGTGGGTGAGCGGGTGGGTGAGTGGGTGGGTGGATCAGTGGGTGGGTGAGCGGGTGGGTGAGCGGGTGAGCGGGTGGGTGGGTGAGCGGGTAGGTGAGTGGGTGAGTGGATCAGTGGGTGGGTGAGCGGGTGCGTGAGTGGGTGGGTGAGCGGGTGGGTGAGGGGGTGAGCGGGTGGGTGGGTGAGCGGGTAGGTGAGTGGGTGAGTGGATCAGTGGGTGGGTGAGCGGGTGCGTGAGTGGGTGGGTGAGCGGGTAGGTGGATGGATCAGTGGGTGGGTGAGCGGGTGGGTCGGTGGGTGGATCGGTGGGTGGATAAGTGGGTGAGTGGGTGAGTGAGTGAGTGAGTGAATGAGTAAGTGGGTGGTTGAGTGGATGAATGAGAGAGTTAATGAGTGAGTGAATGGGTGAGTGAATGAGTGAGTGAATGAGTGAGTGGATGAATGAGTGGGTGAATGAGTGAGTGGATGAATGAGAGTAAATGACTGAGTGGATGGATGAATGAGTGAGTGACTTTGTGAGGGAATGAGTGAGTGAATGAGTGAGTGGATGAATGAGAGTAAATGAGTGAGTGGATGAGTGAGTGAATGGATGAATGAGTGAGTGACTTTGTGAGTGATTGAGTGAGTGAATGAGTGGATGGATGAATGAGTGAGTGACTTTGTGAGTGAATGAGTGAGTGAATGAATGGGTTAATGAGTGAGTGGATGAATTAGAGTAAATGAGTGAATGAGTGGATGGATGAATGAGTGGGTGAATGAGTTAATGAGTGAGTGAATGAGCGAGTGGATGAATGAGAGTAAATGAGTGAATGAATGAGTGAGTAGTTGAATGAGTGTGTGAGTTAATGAGATGAGTGAATGAGTGAATGGATGCATGAGTGAGTGACTTAGTGAGTGAATGATTGAGTGAATGAGTGAGTGGACGAATGAGTGAATGAATGAGAGAGTTAATGAGTGATTGAGTGAATAAGGGAGTGAATGAGCGAATGAGTCAATGAATGAGCGAGTGAATGAGTTCTAGACTTGAAGCTTTCGTGACTGCAAGGATCCACACTCTCTGGTTCTATTCGGTAAACGTCACGTAGTAGGTAACAAAAAAATAAAATAACAACAAAACATCACGACGTTTCGGCCACAACACAAGCGGCCTTCATCAGGTGAAGGGACCGTGCTGTCCAGAGGACAGCGTTGGAGTGAAGACAGCCAAGACCAGGTCGCGTCCTTTAAGCTGCGTGGGATTGGCATGTAATTATGTAGTGGAACGGCACGGGGGGTGGAGGGAGGGAGTTTACATAATGTTGGTGTGAAGGGAAATACGCTGCTGTGAATGTGGACTAATGCGTGAACGAATTAGTGGGCGAATGAGTGAGTGAATGAGTGATTGAATGAATGCGTGGTTTGGTGAGTGGATGAGTGAGTGAATGAGTGAGTGGATGAATGATTGGGTGAATGAGTGAATGAATGAGTGAGTGGATGAATGAGTGGGTGAATGAGTGAGTGGATGAATGAGAGTAAATTAGTGAGTGAATGAGTGAGTGGATGAATGAGTGGGTGAGTGAATGAGTGAGTGAATGAGTGAGTGGATGAATGAGTGAGTGACTTTGTGAGTAAATAAGTGAGTGAATGAGTGGATGGATGCATGAGAGGGTGAATGAGTGAGTAAATGAATGTGAGTAAATTAGTGAGTGAATGAGTGAGTGAATGAGTGAGTGAATGGATGAATGAGTGAGTGACTTTGTGAGTGAATGAGTGAGTGAATGAATGGGTTAATGAGTGAGTGGATGAATTAGAGTAAATGAGTGAGTGAATGAGTGAGTGGATGGATGAATGAGTGGGAGAATGAGTTAATGAGTGAGTGAATGAGTGAGTGGTTGAGTGAGTGGTTGAGTGAGTGGGTGGTCGAGTGGGCGAATGAGAGAGTGAATGTGTGAGTGAATGTGTGAGTGAATGAGTGAATGAGTGAGTGGTTGAGTGAGTGGTTGAGTGAGTGGAATAATGAGTGAGCGAATTAGTGGGTGAATGAGTGAGTGAATGAGTGAGTGAATGAATGAGTGGATGAATGATTGGTTGAATGAGTGAGTGAATGAGTGAGTGGATGAATGAGTGGGTGAATGAGTGATTGAATGAATGAGTGGTTTGGTGAGTGGATGAGTGAGTGAATGAGTGAGTTGTTGAGTGAGTGGGTGGTCGAGTGGGCGAATGAGAGAGTGAATGAGTGGGTGAATGAGTGAATGAGTGAGTGGTTGAGTGAGTGGAATAATGAGTGAGCGAATTAGTGAGTGAATGAGTGAGTGGATGAATGATTGGGTGAATGAGTGAGTGAATGAGTGAGTGGATGAATGAGTGGGTGAATGAGTGATTGAATGAATGAGTGGTTTGGTGAGTGGATGAGTGAGTGAATGAGTGAGTTGTTGAGTGAGTGGGTGGTCGAGTGGGTGAATGAGAGAGTGAATGAGTGGGTGAATGAGTGAATGAGTGAGTGGTTGAGTGAGTGGAATCATGAGTGAGCGAATTAGTGGGTGAGTGAGTGAGTGAGTGAATGAGTGAGTGAATGAGTGAGTGGATGAATGATTGGGTGAATGAGTGAGTGAATGAGTGAGTGGATGAATGAGTGGGTGAATGAGTGATTGAATGAATGAGTGGTTTGGAGAGTGGATGAGTGAGTGAATGAGTGAGTTGTTGAGTGAGTGGTTGGTAGAGTGGGCGAATGAGAGAGTGAATGAGTGGGTGAATGAGTGAGTGGTTGAGTGAGTGGAATAATGAGTGAGCGAATTAGTGGGTGAGTGAGTGAGTGAATGAGTGAGTGAATGAGTGAGTGGATGAATGATTGGGTGAATGAGTGAGTGAATGAGTGAGTGGATGAATGAGTGGGTGAATGAGTGATTGAATGAATGAGTGGTTTGGTGAGTGGATGAGTGAGTGAATGAGTGAGCTTAAAGGACGCGACCTGAGCTTGGCTGTCTTCACTCCAACGCTGTCCTCTGGACAGTCCGGTCCCTTCACCTGATGAAGGCCGCTTGTGTTGTGGCCGAAACGTCGTTATTTTTTGTTGTTTTATTTTTTTACCTACTACGTGACTTTACCGAATAGAACCAAAGAGTATGAGTGAATGAGTGGTTGAGTGAGCGGATGAATGAGTGAGTGAATGAGTGAGTGAAAAATGAGTGAGTGAATGAGTTCGGGAGTGAATTAGCGAGTGAGTGAATGAATGAGTGAATGAATGAGTGAGTGAATGAGTGAGTGGATGAGTGAGCGAGTGAATGAGTGGTTGAGTGAGCGGATGAATGAGTGGTTGAGTTGAATGGATGAATGAGTGAGTGAAAAGTGAGTGAGTGAATGAGTTCGGGAGTGAATTAGCGAGTGAGTGAATGAATGAGTGAGTGAATGAATGAGCGAGTGAGTGGGTTAATGAGTGAATGAGTGAATGAGTGAGTGGATGAATGAGTGGTTGAGTTGAGTGGATGAATGAGTGAGTGAATGAGTGGTTGAGTGAGCGGATGAATGAGTGGTTGAGTTGAGTGGATGAATGAGTGAGTGAATGAGTGAGTGGATGAATGAGTGAGTGAATGAGTTCGGGAGTGAATTAGCGAGTGAGTGAATTAATGGATGAGTGAGTGAATGCGTGAGTGAGTGAATGAGTGGGCGAGTGAGTGAGTGAGTGAATGAGTGAGTGAGTGAATGAGTGAGCGAGTGAGTGAATGAGTGAATGAATGAATGAGTGAATGCATGAGTGAGTGAATTAGCGAGTGAATGAATGAGTGAGTGAGCGAGTGAGTGAATTAGCGAGTGAGTGAATGAATGAGTGAGTGAATGAGTGAGCGAGTGAGTGGGTTAATGAGTGAATGAGTGAGTGAATGAATGTGTGAATGAATGAGTGAGTGAATGAGCTCGTGAGTGAATGAGTGAGTGAATGAATGAGTGAGTGAATGAGCGAATGAACGAATGAGTGAATGAATGAGTGAATGAGTGGGTTAATGAGTGAGTGAGTTCGTGAGTGAATGAATGAGTGAATGAATGAGTGAGTGAATGAGCGAGTGTGCGGCCTTCACATCTCAGTCGGCATTGCCCTGCTCCGGATTTTTCCGATCCCTTGAAGTGGTGAAGTTTCAGTGAGGGTATAGGAATAGGTTTTAACCCTTTTAACTGGCACAAAAACTGACACCTTTATTCAAGGTATCGTGTTTGCAATAACCACAACACAAGCAGTCAAAATACAAACAAAAAGAGACAACTCCGATAATAATGATATTGGCACTGTCCTTGAATTTGATTGGTCCACACCAGAGACGGCTTTTCTTAGAGCCCCTTTCGTCTCTCCACTGGTGTTGGACCAGAAGACGCCAAAAGGCGTACAACTCAAAAACAGCAGAGCACCATCAGAGTATTGAGGTGCTCGGGGTGAACATTTACACTATGAGACCTCCTTTGCCAGTAAACAAGATATAGGAATAGATTTTAACCCTTTTTAACTGGCACACAAAAAACTGACAACCTTTATTCAAGGCATCGTGTTTGCAATAACCACAACACAAGCAGTCAAAATGCAAACAAAAAGAGACAACTCTGATAATAATAATGATATTGGCACTGTCCTTGAATTTGATTGGTCCACACCAGAGACGGCTTTTCTTAGAGCCCCTTTAGTCTCAGTGAGAGATTCATTTAACCTCCAATCCACCACTCAACTCGTTTCGTTCCGTTTGTGTGTATCGCTGTGGGTACGTATTGTTGTTGTTGTTGGTGGTGGTGATGGTGGTGTTTCATTCGTCGTCTGTGGCGACAAAGAGCTTGACAGAGCTTCAGATTTCCCTCCCCCCGGCCTCTGAGGCTTGGAGGCAAAAATAAAGATTCCGACTCCGATTCTGGTTCGGTTAGCATCTTTTGTCGATTTCGATTCCCACCCCTTGACCCCGCGGCCCCCCTCCCCCTCGACCCCGCCCCCCTCCCCCTCGACCCCGCCCCCCTCCCCCTCGACCCCGCCCCCCTCCCCCTCGACCCCGCCCCCCAACTCCCTCGGGGTTCGCGGGCAGAACCCCAGGAATCTTGACAGCTGCTTCCTGATTGGCTGAAGGCGCCTCGAGCGATTTCGTTGACCGCGTGGGCGGTCACGTGGTGTTGCTGGTGGGGGGCTAAGGAGGGGGTGGGGTGCGTAGCGTGGAGTGTATAGTGTAGTGTATAGTGTAGTGTATAGTGTAGTGTATAGTGTAGTGTATAGTAGTGTAGTGTATAGTGTAGTGTATAGTGTAGTGTATAGTAGTGTAGTGTATAGTGTAGTGTATAGGTGTGTAGTGTATAGGTGTGTAGTGTATAGTGTAGTGTATAGTGTAGTGTATAGTGTAGTGTATAGTGTAGTGTATAGTAGTGTAGTGTATAGTGTAGTGTATAGTGTAGTGTATAGTGTAGTGTATAGCAGTGTAGTGTATAGTGTAGTGTATAGTGTAGTGTATAGTAGTGTAGTGTATAGTGTAGTGTATAGGTGTGTAGTGTATAGGTGTGTAGTGTATAGTGTAGTGTATAGTGTAGTGTATAGTGTAGTGTATAGTGATAGTGTATAGTGTAGTGTATAGTGTAGTGTATAGTGTAGTGTATAGTAGTGTAGTGTATAGTAGTGTAGTGTATAGTAGTGTAGTGTATAGTGTAGTGTATAGTGTAGTGTATAGTAGTGTAGTGTATAGTGTAGTGTATAGGTGTGTAGTGTATAGGTGTGTAGTGTATAGTGTAGTGTATAGTGTAGTGTATAGTGATAGTGTATAGTGTAGTGTATAGTGTAGTGTATAGTGTATTGTATAGTGTAGTGTATAGTGTAGTGTATAGTGTAGTGTATAGGTGTGTAGTGTAGTGTATAGTGTAGTGTATAGTGTAGTATAGTGTAGTGTATAGTGTAGTGTATAGTGTAGTGTATAGTGTAGTGTATAGTGTAGTGTATAGGTGTGTAGTGTATAGTGTAGTGTATAGGTGTGTAGTGTATAGTGTATAGTAGTGTAGTGTGTAGTGTAGTGTATAGTGTAGTGTAGTGTATAGTGTAGTGTAGTGTATAGTGTAGTGTATAGTGTATTGTATAGTGTAGTGTATAGTGTAGTGTATAGGTGTGTAGTGTAGTGTATAGTGTAGTGTATAGTGTAGTGTATAGGTGTGTAGTGTATAGTGTAGTGTATAGGTGTGTAGTGTATAGTGTATAGTAGTGTAGTGTGTAGTGTAGTGTATAGTGTAGTGTAGTGTATAGTGTAGTGTATAGGTGTATAGTGTAGTGTATAATGTAGTGTATAATGTAGTGTATAGTGTAGTGTATAGTGTAGTGTATAGTGTAGTGTATTGGGTAGAGTATAGTGTAGTGTTTAGTGCAGTGTATAATGTAGTGTATAGGTGTGTAGTGTAGTGTATAGGTGTATAGTGTAGTGTATAATGTAGTGTATAATGTAGTGTATAGGTGTGTAGTGTAGTGTATAGGTGTGTAGTGTAGTGTATAGTGTAGTGTATAATGTAGTGTATAGTAATGTGTGTAGTGTATAGTGTAGTGCATAGGGTAGAGTATAGTGTAGTGTTTAGTGCAGTGTATAATGTAGTGTATAGGTGTGTAGTGTAGTGTATAGGTGTGTAGTGTAGTGTATAGTGTAGTGTATAATGTAGTGTATAGTAGTGTATAGTGTATAGTGTAGTGTATAGTGTAGTGTATAGTGTAGTATATAGTGTAGTGTATAGTGCAGTGTATAGTGCAGTGTATAGTGCAGTGTATAGTGTAGTGTATAGTGTAGTGTATAGTGCAGTGTATAGTGTAGTGTATAGTGTAGTGTATAGTGTAGTGTATAGTGTAGTGTATAGTGTAGTGTATAGTGTAGTGTATAGTGTAGTGTATAGTGGAGTGTATAGTGTAGTGTATAGTGTAGTGTATAGTGTAGTGTATAGTGTATAGTGTAGTATATAGTGTAGTGTATAGTGTATAGTGTAGTGTATAGTAGTGTAGTGTATAGTGTAGTGTATAGTGTAGTGTATAGTGTATAGTGTAGTGTATAGTGTAGTGTATAGTGTAGTGTATAGTAGTGTTGTGTATAGTGTTGTGTATAGTGTAGTATATAATGTAGTGTATAGGTGTGTAGTGTATAGTGTAGTGTATAGTGTAGTGTATAGTGATAGTGTATAGGTGTGTAGTGTATAGTGTAGTGTATAATGTAGTGTATTGTGTACTGTATAGTGTGTAGTGTATAGTGTAGTGTATAGTAGTATATAGTGTAGTGTATAGTAGTGTAGTGAATAGTGTAGTGGATCGTAGTGTAGTGTATAGTAGTATATAATGTAGTATATAGTGTAGTGCATAGTGTAGTGTATAGTGTAGTGTATGGTATTATATAGTGTAGTATATAGTGTAGTGTATAGTGTAGTGTATAGTAGTATCTATGTAGACGTTCTTTCGAACCGTATGTAGCCAACCATGCTAATCGAGACACTGCGAGACGCAGATACAGAGAGAGACCAATGTATCCACACACACACAGACTCACACAGACTCACACACACTCACATACACACATTCACTTACACACACACAGAGACTCACACAGAGACACACTCACAGACTCACACATATACACAAAGACTCACACAGAGACTCACATACACACAGAGACTCTCACACACACAGAGACTCACACACAAACACAAAGACTCACACAGAGACTCACACCCACACACACACAGAGACTCACACAGAGACTCACACACACCCAGAGACACACACACACAAAGATTCACACATCGACTCAAACAGAGAATCACACAGAGACTCACACCCACATACACACAGAGAATCACACACAGAGACTCACACACACAAAGACTCACACAGAGACTCACACCCACACACACAGACTCACACAGAGACTCAAACAGAGACTCACACAGACTCACACACCCACACACACAAAGATTCACACACAGACTCACACAGAGACACACACTCACATACACATATTCATTTACACACACACAGAGACTCACACAGAGACACACTCACAGACTCACACACACACAAAGACTCACACAGAGACTCTCACCCACACAGAGACTCTCACCCACACAGAGACTCACACACAAACACAAAGACTCACACAGAGTCTCACACAGAGACTCACACCCACACACACACAGAGACTCACACAGAGACTCACACACACAGAGACTCACACACACACAAAGACTCACACATCGACTCAAACAGAGACTCACACAGAGACTCACACCCACACACACACACACAGACTCACACAGAGACTCACACACACAGAGAATCACACCCACACACACACAGACTCACACGTAAAGACTCACACACACAGAGACTCACACCCACACACACAAAAACTCACACAGAGACTCAAACAGAGACTCACACAGACTCACACACCCACACACACAAAGATTCACACACAGACTCACACAGAGACACACACTCATATACACACATTCACTTACACACACACAGAGACTCACACAGAGACACACTCACAGAATCACACACACACACATAAAGACTCACACAGAGACTCACATACACACAGAGACTCTCACAGACACAGAGACTCACACACAAACACAAAGACTCACACAGAGACTCACACAGAGACTCACACACACACAGAGACTCACACAGAGACTCACACACACAGAGACTCACACACACACAAAGACTCACACATCGACTCAAACAGAGACTCACACAGAGACTCACACCCACACACACACACAGAGACTCACACAGAGACTCACACACACAGAGACTCACACCCACACACACACAGACTCACACGTAAAGACTCACACAGAGACTCACACACAGAGACTCACACCCACACACACAAAGACTCACACAGAGACTCAAACAGAGACTCACACAGACTCACACACCCACACACACAAAGATTCACACACAGACTCACACAGAGACACACACTCACATACACACATTCACTTACACACACACACAGAGACTCACACAGAGACACACTCACAGACTCACACAAACACACAAAGACTCACACAGAGACTCACATACACACAGAGACTCTCACCCACACAGAGACTCACACACCAACACATAGACTCACACAGAGACTCACACACAGACTCAAATACACACAGAGACTCACACCCACACACACAAAGACTTACACAGAGACTCACATACACACAGAGACTCACACAGAGACAACAACCGCCATTCGCTACTAAGTGGTGGTGACGTCACCACGACGCTTGTGCCAGGCCATGTGCACCTTGAGGCTATCACGTGAAGTGTCGAACGCCCGCTGGCAGGAGGTCACGGGGCAGACCCAGGTGCCACGGGTCGACTGACTAAGATGACTGAGATGACTGGCTGATGCACCACCTGTTCCCCCTACTGTGCCAACCTGCTGTGCTTTAGCCACCCGGCGCTCCGCTCGTTGTTGTGAGCGTCGCTCCTCCACCCTCCGTTGTTGTTGGAGGGCGACTGCCTCCAACTGCCCAGTAGCGTCCTTCACGAGCCTACTCCACAGAGGCCGATCTTGACACCGCTGGTACCAGTCATCGACAAGTCCACTCAGCTCCACGTCCTCCTGTACCACATCACTCCATCTCTTCTCTAGCCCGTGCCGCGCCCGTTTAGCCCCCTCGATCCGGCCAAACAAAAGCTGTTTCGGCATGCGGTGGCTGGGCATGCGGGCTACATGAACCAGCCAATGCAGCCTTGCCTGCCAGAGGAGCTCACCGATGGGACCTTGCCCAGATCTTTCAAGGATTTGTGAACTCCTCACACAATCCAGCCTGGTTAAACCCAGGATGGATCGTAGGCAGGCTAGCCTAAATGTTTCTAACCGGCGAAGATGTTCCATTAGGGGGGGTCCACGTTTCGCAAGCGTAGAGAAGGGAGGGAATGACCGTGGCCGAGAAGACCTGAAGCTTTGTGCGGAGCGACAGACCAGGTAGCTTCCACACAGCGTTACGCAACCGATGAAAAGATATTGCCGCTCGACTGATTCGGAATGAGACCTCTGCTGTTAAACCGGAGCCAGTCATGAGCACACTGCCCAGGTATGGGAAACTCTCCACTCTCTCCACAACTCCCCCATCACCGATTGGGAGTTGTGGGGGTGGAGTGTCCGATGGTACAAAATACCCAGGTAGGTGCTTAGTTTAGGTGGGGCTGATGATAAGGCCCCACCTCTTAGTGGCACGCTCCAGTCTCAGCAGCAGCGTCTCCAACTCCTCCTCTGAGTGAGCCGCAATTACCAGATCATGATGTTGTGTGGATGCGCCGATGCCGGAACAGCGTGTTGGTAATTACAAGCCCATGGGCTGCACAAAAATCTAGCAGCCTCCTACCGTTGTTATTGAGCTGATCTGGCCCATGCCTTCCAATCACTCCAGACCAAGTGCCAGCATCATGACCAACTCGGGCATTAAAGTCACCCAACAAGATGACTATCCCGAGGGGCCAATTTAGCCAGGACCTGTGACAGGAGGTCATAGAAGGCATCTGACTCATCAGCCTTGCCTGCATCCCTCCACGGATGTTCGTCTTCTTCACAGACTCACATACCCACACAAACAAAGACTCAAAACACGCAGACTCACATACACACAGAGACTCAGATACACACAGAGACTCACACCCACACACACAAAGATTCACACAGAGACTCACACAGATACTCACACACACACACACAGAGACTCACACAGAGAGACTCACACACAAAGATTCACACACACAGAGACTCACACAGAGACTCGCTCACACAGACTCACACAAAGACTCACATAGAGAATCACACACAGACTTACATACACACAGAGACTCACAGAGACTCACACACACTCACAGACTCACACACACAAAAACAGACACACACACAGACGTCCACACACATAGCCACGCAGAGACACACAAAGACAAACACACACACAGTCACACACACAGACTCACACACACACAGACTCACACACACACAGACTCACACACACAGACTCATACACACAGACTCACACACAGACTCACACACACAGACTCACACACACAGACTCACACACACACAGACTCACACACACACACAGACTCACAAATACACAGACACATACACACACACAGACTCACACACACTCACAGACTCACACACACAAAAACAGACACACACACAGACACACACAGACATCCACACACATAGCCACACAGAGACACACAAAGACAAACACACACACAGTCACATACACAGACTCACACACGCAAAAACAGACACACACACAGACATCCACACACATAGCCACACAGAGACACACAAAGACAAACACACACAGTCACATACACAGACTCACACAGACTCACACACACACAGACTCACACACACTCACAGACTCACACACACAAAGACAAACACACACACAGACTCACACACACACAGACACATACACACACAGACTCATACACACAGTCACACACACAGACTCACACAGACACACACACACCCTGGTACTCATCAATCACTCACTCACGTGGACACTGAGACTCGCCCTTCCCACTCCCACGCAGCGAAGCAGTAGACTCACTCACACACACACAGAATCACACACACACACACAGACTCACACAGACTCACACACACAGACTCACACAGACTCACTCACACACAGAATCACACACACAGACTCACATAGACTCACACACACACAGACTCACACAGACTCACACACACACAGACTCACTCACACACACACAGAATCACACACACACAGACTCACATAGACTCACACACACACAGACTCACTCACACACACACAGAATCAGACACACAGACTCACACAGACTCACACACACAGACACATACACATACTCACACACACACAGACTCACTCACACACACACACAGAATCACACACACAGACTCACACAGACTCACACACACACAGACACATACACAGACTCACACAGATACACAGACTCACACAGACTCACTCACACACACAGACTCACTCACACACACACAGACTCACACACACAGACTCACACAGACTCACTCACACACAGACTCATTCACACACACACAGACTCATACAGACTCACACACACACAGACTCACTCACACAGACTCATACAGACTCACACACATACACACAGACACGCACAGACTCACACAGACTCACACACACACAGACTCACACATACACAGACTTACACACACAGACTCACACAGACTCACTCACACACACACAGACTCATTCACACACACAGACTCATACAGACTCACACACACACAGACTCACCCACACAGACTCATAAAGACTCACACACATACACACAGACACACACAGACTCACACAGACTCACACACACACAGACTCACACATACACAGACTTAGACACACACAGACTCACACATACACAGACTTACATACACACAGACTTACACACACACAGACTCACACACACACAGACTCACACAGACTCACACACACACACAGACTTACACATACACAGACTTACACACACACAGACTCACACAGACTCACACACACAGACTTACACACACACAGACTCACTCAGACTCACACACACACACAGATTCACACATACACAGACTCACACACACTCACAGACTCACACACACAGAGACGCTCACACGTAGAGAGGACCCTCTCACACACACACAGACTCACACACACACAGAACCTCACACACACAGAGACGATCACACGTAGAGAGACACACACACAGACTCTCACACACACACACAGACATACACACACACAGACTCACACACAGACTCACACACACAGACTCACACACACACAGACTCACACACACATACAGACTCACACACAGACTCACACCCACACAGAGACTGGCATAGACTCACACACACAGACTAACACACACACAGATATATACACACACACACAGACTCACACACAGACTCACACACACAGAGACTCACAAACACAGACATACACACACACAGACTCACACACAGACTCACACCCACACAGAGACTGGCATAGACTCACACACACAGACTAACTCACGCCCTCACACACACCCACACAGATTAACATACACACACTCACACACACCCACACAGATTAACATACACACACTCACACCCACCCACACACTCACACCCACCCACACACAGAGACACAGAGACACACGCCCTGACACACACCCACACATACTGCTCTACAGCGAGGCTGATGTAGAATCTGGACCGATTTAACTCTTTAAGGTGAGTCTTTGTGTGTCTGTGTGTGTGTCTGTGTGTGTGTCTGTGTGTGTGTGTCTGTGTGTGTGTGTCTGTGTGTGTGTGTGTCTCTGTGTGTGTCTGTGTGTGTGTGTCTGTGTGTGTGTCTGTGTGTGTGTGTCTGTATGTGTGTGTCTGTGTGTGACTGTGTCTGTGTGTAACTGTGTGTCTGTGTGTGACTGTGTGTCTGTGTCTGTGTGTCTGTGTCTGTCTGTGTGTCTGTGTCTGTGTGTGACTGTGTGTCTGTGTGTGACTGTGTGTCTGTGTGTCTGTGTCTGTCTGTGTGTGTGTCTGTGTGTGTGTCTTTGTATGTGTCTGTATATGTGCGTCTGTGTGTCTGTGTGTGTCTGTGTGTGTGTGTGTCTGTGTGTGTGTCTGTGTCTGTCTGTGTGTGTGTCTGTCTTTATATGTGTCTGTATATGTGCGTATGTGTGTGTGTCTGTGTGTGTGTGTGTGTCTGTGTGTGTGTCTGTATGTGTGTGTCTGTGTGTGACTGTGTCTGTGTGTGACTGTGTGTCTGTGTGTGACTGTGTGTCTGTGTCTGTGTGTCTGTGTCTGTCTGTGTGTGTGTCTGTGTGTGACTGTGTGTCTGTGTGTGACTGTGTGTCTGTGTGTCTGTGTCTGTCTGTGTGTGTGTCTGTGTGTGTGTCTTTGTATGTGTCTGTATATGTGCGTCTGTGTGTGTCTGTGTGTGTCTGTGTGTGTGTCTGTGTGTGTCTGTGTGTCTGTGTCTGTCTGTGTGTGTGTCTGTCTTTGTATGTGTCTGTATATGTGCGTCTGTGTGTGTGTCTGTGTGTGTGTCTGTATCTGTGTATCTGTCTGTGTGTCTGTGTGTGACTGTGTGTCTGTGCGTGACTGTGTGTCTGTGTCTGTGTGTCTGTGTGTGTGTCTTTGTATGTGTCTGTATATGTGCGTATGTGTGTGTGTGTCTGTGTGTGTGTCTGTATCTGTGTATGTGTCTGTGTGTGACTGTGTGTCTGTGTGTGACTGTGTGTCTGTGTCTGTGTGTCTGTGTGTCTGTGTCTGTCTGTGTGTGTGTCTGTGTGTGTGTGTCTTTGTATATGTCTGTATATGTGCGTCTGTGTGTGTGTCTGTGTGTCTGTGTGTGTGTCTGTCTTTGTGCGTCACTGTGTCTGTGTGTGTGTCTGTATATGTGCGACTGTGTGTAACTGTGTCTATGTGTGTGTCTGTGTGTCTGTGTGTGTGTCTGTGTGTCTGTGTGTGTGTCTGTCTTTGTGTGTCACTGTCTGTGTGTGTGTCTGTATATGTGCGACTGTGTCACTGTGTCTGTGTGTGTGTCTGTATGTGTGTGTGTGTCTGTATGTGTGTGTGTCTGTATGTGTGTGTGTCTGTATGTGTGTGTGTCTGTATGTGTGTGTCTGTATGTGTGTGTGTCTGTATGTGTGTGTGTCTGTATGTGTGTGAGCATATCTTAGTGTGTCTCTGTGTCTGTGTGTGTCTTTGTTTGTCTCTGTGTCTGTGTATGGGTGGCTGTGTGTGTGTCTGTATATGTATGTATGTGTGTCTGTGTGTATGTGTCTCTGTGTCTGTGTGTATGTGTGTGTCTGCGTATGTGACTGTCTGTGTGTGTGAGCGTGTCTTTGTGTGTCTCTTTGTCTGTGTGTGGATGTCTGTCTGTGTATTGGTGTCCGTGTGTCTTTTTGTGTGTATCTGTGAGTGGGGAGCGGTGGTGCAGTGGTTAGCGCACTGTGTGTGTGTGTCTGTGTGTGGGTGTCTGTGTGTCACTGTGTCTGTGTGTGTCTGTATGTCTTTGTGTGTGTCTCTCTGTGTGTATGGGGAGTGGTGGTGCAGTAGTTAGCGCACTGTGTGTGTGTCTGTGTGTGGGTGTCTGTGTGTCACTGTGTCTGTGTGTGTCTGTGTATGGGTGTCTTTGTGTGCGTCTCTCTGTGTGTGTGGGGAGCGGTGGTGCAGTGGTTAGCGCACTGTGTGTGTGTCTGTGTGTGGGTGTCTGTGTGTCACTGTGTCTGTGTGTGTCTGTGTGTCTTTGTGTGTGTCTCTCTGTGTGTGTGGGGAGTGGTGGTGCAGTGGTTAGCGCACTGTGTGTGTGTGTCTGTGTGTGGGTGTCTGTGTGTCACTGTGTCGGTGTGTGTCTGTGTATGGGTGTCTTTGTGTGCGTCTCTCTGTGTGTGTGGGGAGCGGTGGTGCAGTGGTTAGCGCACTCACGGCCATCAACATCACCCAGTGATAGGGATTATCTGAACCGGTCCTGGGCCTCCTCTAGGTCGACTCAACTGGGTACCTGGTGCTGTGGTAGTGGTAGTGTAGCGGTGGTGGTGGTGGTGTAGTGGTGGTGGTGTAGTGGTGGTGGTGTAGTGGTGTAGTGGTGGTGTTGTAGTGGTTGTGGTGGTAGTTGTGGTGGTGTAGTGGTTCTGGTGATAGTGGTGTAGTGAACATCGTTAGCACTGGGGGAGAGACAAAGGCGGCCGGGCGTGGTGCTGGCCACCCACCCCCTCTGTGTGTGCCACAGTGCCGGTAGCCTTCATAGAAGCTGCTACTACTAACAGCACTTGCCCCTGCATCCTTGCTAGAGACTACCTGGGGCAGCTTTATCTGTGTGAATGTGACACTGCACTTGCCCCTACAGCCCTGCTAGAGGCTACCTGGGGGAGCTTTGTCTGTGTGTGTGGTGTGTGTAGTACATAGACACTGCTGCTGCTACTCGCTAGCTAACAGCACTTGCCCCCACAGCCCTGCTAGAGGCTACCTGGGGGAGCTTTGTCTGTGTGCGTGGTGTGTGTAGTACATAGACACTGCTGCTGCTACTCGCCAGCTAACAGCACTTGCCCCTGCATCCTTGCTAGAGGCTACCTGGGGGCAGCTTTATCTGTGTGAATGTGACACTGCACTTGCCCCTACAGCCCTGCTAGAGGCTACCTGGGGGCAGCTTTATCTGTGTGAATGTGACACTGCACTTGCCCCTACAGCCCTGCTAGAGGCTACCTGGGGGGTAGCTTTATCTGTGTGAATGTGACACTGCACTTGCCCCTGCAGCCCTGCTAGAGGCTACCTGGGGGGTAGCTTTATCTGTGTGAATGTGACACTGCACTTGCCCCTGCAGCCCTGCTAGAGGCTACCTGGGGGCAGCTCAAGAGCTCTCTCCTCCCTGGCTCTGCCTGACGTGCTCTCCTCTCCCCAGATGTCTGAGCACTCGCCCCAGATGTCCGAGTACTCGCCCGAGTACTCGCCCGAGTACTCGCCCGAGTACTCGCCCGAGTACTCGCCGGCCGTGTCCCCGGCCCCGCTCCGCGTGGACCTCCACTTCCACCTGGGGCCAGCCCTGGGTCAGGGGAAGTTTGGCACCGTCTACCTGGCTACTCACATCGCTACAGGTACTCAATACAGGTACTCACTATCACTACAGGTACTCAATACAGGTACTCACTATCGCTACAGGTACTCAATACAGGTACTCACTATCACTACAGGTACTCAATACAGGTACTCAATACAGGTACTCACTATCACTACAGGTACTCAATACAGGTACTCAATAAGGTACTCACTATCACTACAGGTACTCAATACAGGTACTCACTACCACTACAGGTACTCACTATCACTACAGGTACTCACTATCACTACAGGTACTCAATACAGGTACTCACTATCACTACAGGTACTCACTATCACTACAGGTACTCAATACAGGTACTCACTATCACACCAGGTACTCACAATCACTACAGGTACTCACTATCACTACAGGTACTCACTATCAATACAGGTACTCAATACAGGTACTCAATACAGGTACTCACTATCACTACAGGTACTCACTATCACTACAGGTACTCACTGCAGGTACTCACTATCACTACAGGTACTCACTACAGGTACTCACTATCACTATAGGTACTCACTATCACTACAGGTACTCACTGCAGGTACTCACTATCACTACAGGTACTCACTGCAGGTACTCACATCGCTACAGGTACTCACATCGCTACAGGTACTCAATACAGGTACTCACTATCACTACAGGTACTCAATAAGGTACTCACTATCACTACAGGTACTCACTACCACTACAGGTACTCACTATCACTACAAGTACTCACATCAGGTACTCACTACCACTACAGGTACTCACTATCACTACAGGTACTCACTACAGGTACTCACTATCACTACAGGTACTCACATCGCTACAGGTACTCAATACAGGTACTCACTATCACTACAGGTACTCACTACCACTACAGGTACTCACTATCGCTACAGGTACTCACTATCACTACAGGTACTCACTACAGGTACTCACTATCGCTACAGGTACTCACTATCACTACAGGTACTCACTATCACTACAGGTACTCACTACAGGTACTCACTATCACTACAGGTACTCACTATCGCTACAGGTACTCACTACAGGTACTCACTATCGCTACAGGTACTCACTACAGGTACTCACTATCACTACAGGTACTCACTACAGGTACTCACTATCACTACAGGTACTCACTATCGCTACAGGTACTCACTACAGGTACTCACTATCACTACAGGTACTCAATACAGGTACTCACTATCACTACAGGTACTCACTATCACTACAGGTACTCAATACAGGTACTCACTATCACTACAGGTACTCACTATCACTACAGGTACTCACTATCACTACAGGTACTCACTACAGGTACTCACTATCACTACAGGTACTCACTATCACTACAGGTACTCAATACAGGTACTCACTATCAATACAGGTACTCACTATCACTACAGGTACTCACTACCACTACAGGTACTCACTATCACACCAGGTACTCACTATCACTACAGGTACTCACTACCACTACAGGTACTCACTATCACACCAGGTACTCACTATCACTACAGGTACTCACTATCGCTACAGGTACTCACTACAGGTACTCACTATCACTACAGGTACTCAATACAGGTACTCACTATCACTACAGGTACTCACTATCACTACAGGTACTCACTACAGGTACTCACTATCAATACAGGTACTCACTATCACTACAGGTACTCAATACAGGTACTCACTATCAATACAGGTACTCACTATCACTACAGGTACTCACTACCACTACAGGTACTCACTACAGGTACTCACTATCACTACAGGTACTCACTATCACTACAGGTACTCAATACAGGTACTCACTATCAATACAGGTACCCACTATCGCTACAGGTACTCAATACAGGTACTCACTATCACTACAGGTACTCACTATCACTACAGGTACTCAATACAGGTACTCACTATCAATACAGGTACTCACTATCACTACAGGTACTCACTACCACTACAGGTACTCACTACAGGTACTCACTATCACTACAGGTACTCACTATCACTACAGGTACTCAATACAGGTACTCACTATCAATACAGGTACCCACTATCGCTACAGGTACTCAATACAGGTACTCACTACCACTACAGGTACTCACTACAGGTACTCACTATCACTACAGGTACTCACTACAGGTACTCACTATCACTACAGGTACTCACACCAGGTACTCACTACAGGTACTCACTATCACTACAGGTACTCACACCAGGTACTCACTACCACATCAGGTACTCACTATCAATACAGGTACTCAATACAGGTACTCACTATCACTACAGGTACTCACACCAGGTACTCACTACAGGTACTCACACCAGGTACTCACACTCCACCTCCCCCTCCCCCCACCCCCCTCCCCCGCCACGACCTGCACCCCTACAGGCGTCCGCTTGGCAATGAAGAAGTTTCGTGCCCGTGGGCCTCCTCCTCCTCATCCTCCTCATCATCCTCCTCCTCCTCCTCATCATCCTCCTCATCATCCTCCTCCTCCTCATCCTCCTCCTCATCATCCTCATCCTCATCCTCCTTCTTATCCTCCTCCTCCTCCTCATCCTCCTCATCCTCCTCCTCATCCTCCTCCTCATCCTCATCATCCTCCTTCTCATCCTCTTCCTCATCCTCCTCATCCTCCTCATCATCCTCCTCCTCATCCTCCTCCTCATCCTCCTCCTCCTCATCCTCCTCATCCTCCTCCTCATCCTCCTCCCTCCTCTCCTTCCTCCTCTCCGTCGTGCCCCTCCTCCGCCACGAGCTACTTGCGGGAGCTCCTCCTGCAGCGTCGCGCCCGGCACAGCGGCCACGTGGTCCTGGCCCTGCCCTGCGCCTTCGTCGCCAACACCGGTGCCGGTGACGGTCCCGGTGCCGGTGACGGTCCCGGTGCCGGTGACGGTCCCAGTGCCGGTGCCGGTGCGGCGACGGTGGCGCTGGTGGCGCCCTGCGAGCCGGAGGCACGCTGCTTCCTGCTGCTGCAGGAGTTCGCCCCGCTGGGAGACCTCTTCTCTCGAGTGCCTCTCAGGGTGAGTGGTGGTGGTGGTGGTGTGGGTGTGGGTTGGGGGTGGTGGTGGCGGTGGTGGCGGTGGTGATGGTGTGGGTGGTGTGTGGTGTGGGTGGTGGTGGTGGTGTGGGTGGTGGTGGTGGTGGTAGAGGGTGGTGGTGGTGGTGGTGGCGGTGGTGGTGGTGTGTGGGGGGTGGTGGTGGTGGTGGTGAGGGTGGGGGTGGTGGTGGTGGTGGTGGTGTGGTGGTGGTGGTGGTGGTGTGGGTTGGGGGTGGTGGTGGTGGTGGTGGGTGGTGTGGGTGGTGGTGGTGGTGCTGATAGTAGTGGGGGTGGTGTGGGTGGTGGTGGTGGAGGGTGGTGTGGGTGGTGTGGGTGGTGGTGGCGGTGGTGGTGGTGAGGGTGGGGGTGATGGTGGTGGTGGTGGTGGTTTGGTCCGGTAAAACTACCCCCTACCTCCACGTGGTGCCGGATGGGAAACGCTGTCGTGGACAATGCTGCGGGGGGAGGGCCAATTCCGATTGGCCCTTTCCCCTCATGGCGTTTGTGACCACCACAGCGGCCAAAAGGGGGCTCTGGACAGGTGCGAGGGGCTGGTAACCCCTCCACTTTCAATTGATTACAGGCGTCTATGACGTCTCCTGGCCAAACCCCAATTGGCGGAGCCAGGAGATTGAATATCTATCCTCGGGGCTCCTCCAGAAACAACGAAAAGCCACTTCGTGTGGCCACGTGGAATGTTCGAACGCTCACTGCGGAGGAGAGGCTGCCACTCCTCTGTCGGGAGCTGGACCGGTACCGCCTGGATCTATGCGGCATTCAGGAGGTCCGGTGGACCGGCTCTGGCTCCTGCCACCATGAGGGGTGGACAGTCCTCTACTCGGGGCGGCAGACTGCCAAACAACAGGGTGTGGCTCTTCTTTTGAACAAAAGAATGAAGGGGGCGTGGGAGTGTGGCGGTGAGGTGTGGGAAGCTGTAGGCCCCAGGCTACTTTGGGCTCGCCTTGCCATTAACCGGAGGCGAGGAGTGGTGGTCGTGGTTACTTATGCCCCTACCGAAGACGAACATCCGTGGAGGGATGCAGGCAAAGCCGATGAGATGCCTTCTATGACCTCCTGTCACAGGTCCTAGCTAAAGTGGCCCCTCGGGATAGAGTCATCTTGTTGGGTGACTTCAATGCCCGAGTTGGTCATGATGCTGGCACCTGGTCTGGAGTTATTGGAAGGCATGGACCAGATCAGCTCAATAACAACGGCAGGAGGCTGCTCGATTTTTGTGCAGCCCATGGGCTTGTAATTACCAACACGCTGTTCCGGCATCGGTGCATCCACACAACATCATGGATGCATGCCGGGTCCATGCAAGAATATCTGGTGGACTACATAGTGACGGACCAGCGGATGCGAGCCCATGTCCTTTACACCAGGACCTACCGTGGAGCTGATCTGCCCTCTGACCATCGACTAGTCATCTGTAAGATGTGCCTGCCATTCTTCCACTCCGGTGGTGGGTGTACACCCAGGACCCCATTCAAACCCTTATTGGCCTGGTATTTAGCTCGCTGATGGAAGTTGCAAGCGAGAATTTCATCATCGCTTGTGGCTGGGGTTGGCATCGTCCCCCATTCCTGCTGATGTCGAGGGGAAATGGGCGAGGTTTAGGACTGTGGCTCATGCAGCTGCAATGGCTAATTTGGGTACGCGGTCCAGACCTCCCTAGAGATTCTGGCTGACAGAGGAGGTGTTCAAGCTGGCTGAGAAAATGCGACAGGCCCACTGTCATCGGCTACAGCATCCCACGTCAGAGAATGAGTAGGCTTACCTGTAGCCTTCGCTCGGAGGTTCGGAGAGCCGTGAGGCACTGCAAGGATGGGTGGTGGTCATGGGTTACTGAGGAGATGGAGTCTGCCTCAATGGCCCGCGATCATAAATCGCTCTTAATTCCATCAAAAAAGAAACCTGCAGCACCACACCTGTTACCATCATTAGGAGAAAGAACGGTGATCCAATCTCCGACCCCCAGGAACAGGTTTGCAGATTTGCTGAGCATTTCTGTGAGGTCCTGGGGGAGGGGACATCCCTCAGCCAGGAAAACATCGTGGCACAAAGTGAGGATGACCCTGCTGAGGCTGAAGTGCTCCAAATATTGGATGAAGTCACCCCCTGTGAGTGGCTGGCTGAGGTGCCATCTGTTGATGAAGTACTTAAGGTGATCCGGAGTCTGAGACCAGGAAAGGCAGCGGGCAGAGATGATCTCCCAAGCGAAATGCTGAGTGAGGGTGGCGTTTGTGCACAGACTGCCCTACATGACATCATAACAACAGTCTGGACCACTGGACGGGTTCCGGAGGAATGGAAGGATGCCCTGGTGGTCCCCCTCTTTAAGAAGGGGGACCGCACAGACTGTAGCAACTACAGGGGCATCTCACTCCTCAGTGTGCCGGGAAAGGTCCTGGCAAGGATTATTCAACATTGCCTTGCTAGGCACGTTGAGGAGAGGCTTGCGGAGCCCCAATGCGGTTTCAGGAAAGGGCGCTCCTGCACAGATGCCATATTTTCTGTCCAGCTGCTACAGCAGAGGTGTAGGGAATTCCAACAAGACCTACATCTCTGCTTTATTGGCCTGGTCAAGGCCTATGATACCATCAGTAGGCCTGGGCTCTGGGTTGTCCCTGACCTGCTGCTCACGATCATTAACGACCTTCATTATGGTGAGCGGGCCCGGGTAAAACTACGTGGCCGGGAGTCGGAGCCATTCCCTGTACACCTTGGGGTGCGACAGGGATGTCCTCTGGCTCCCACATGATTTAACATCTATTTCGACCACGTAGTTCGTGAAGCCCTCAATACCTGTACCGGAGGAATTTCCATCTAGTACAGATACAATGGGAAGCTGATCGATGCCCGAGTGCGGTCAAGGGATGGCTCCCTATTGCTCAACCATGTTATGTATGTCAATGATCTGGTAATTGCTGTTCACTCAGAGGAGGAGTTGGAGGTGCTGCTGCTGAAACTGGAGCTTGCCACTAAGAGGTGGGGCCTTACTATCAGCCCCACCAAAACTAAGCACCTGCCTGGGTATTTTGTACCATCGGACGCTCCGCCCACACAACTCCAAATTGGTGATAGGGCAGTTGTGGAGAGAGTGGAGAGTTTCCCATACCTGGGCAGTGTGCTTATGACCGGCTCCGGTTTAACAGCAGAGGTCTAACTCCGAATCAGTCGAGCGGCAATATCTTTTCATCGGTTGCGTAACGCTGTGTGGAAGCCACCTGGTCCGTCGCTCCGCACTAAGCTTCGGGTCTTCTCGGCCACGGTCATTCCCTCCCTTCTCTACTCTTGCGAAACGTGGACCCCCCCTAATGGAACATCTTCGCCGGTTAGAAACATTTAGGCTGGCCTGCCTACGATCCATCCTGGGTTTAATGATGATGATGATATCATCTGCTTGGTATAGCTGCTGTCAAGTTGTGATCGTGGGCAGCTCGCTTGCCCGACAAAGGAGTCCACTCAGCAGTACAGTGGGGTCCTTACAGCTGGTAACATAAACACAGTTTCGCTTTAGTGTGGGTCTCTATGAGTGGGGGTGTCTATGAGTCTACGTGGGTCTCTGTGGGTCTCTATGAGTATGGGTTTATGTGGGTCTCTGTGGGTCTCTATGAGTCTGGGTCTCTGTGGGTCTCTGTGAGTCTGGGTCTCTGTGGGTCTCTTTGAGTATGGGTCTCTGTGGGCCTCTATGAGTCTGGGTCTCTGTGGGTCTCTGTGGGTCTCTATGAGTCTGGGTCTCTGTGGGTCTCTGTGGGTCTCTATGAGTCTGGGTCTCTGTTGGCCTCTATGAGTCTGGGTCTCTGTGGGTCTCTGTGAGTCTGGGTCTCTGTGGGTCTCTTTGAGTATGGGTCTCTGTGGGTCTCTATGAGTATGGGTCTCTGTGGGTCTCTGTGGGCCTCTATGAGTCTGGGTCTCTGTGGGTCTCTGTGGGCCTCTATGAGTCTGGGTCTCTGTGCGTCTCTGTGGGTCTCTATGAGTATGGGTCTCTGTGGGTCTCTATGAGTCTGGGTCTCTGTGGGTCTCTGTGGGTCTCTTTGAGTATGGGTCTATAGGTCTCTGTGGGTCTCTATGAGTCTGTAGATACGTCATAATTTGGCTGCTGCGATACATTTCCACGTGATGACAACGACGACGATATCAGCCACTTGTTAGAGCTGCTGTAAAGTTGTGATGGTAGCCAGGGCCGCTTGTCTGACAAACAGCGATACGGTAAGCTTAGTGAGCTGCCTTACAGCCCGTCTGATAAAACATATTCCTGGGGTCTTTCGGTAAAGTCACGGAGATAGTCACCTCGATAGAACAATAGAATAATATAGTCTCCGTGCGAGTCTCGGAGTCTCCTGTGAGAGTCTCTGAGTCTCCTGTGAGAGTCTCTGAGTCTCCTGTGAGAGTCTCTGAGTCTCCCGTGTGAGTCTCTGAGTTCTCCCGTGTGAGTCTCCGAGTTCTCCCGTGAGAGTCTCTGAGTCTCCCGTGCGAGTCTCTGAGTCTCCCGTGAGAGTCTCTGAGTCTCCTGTGAGAGTCTCTGAGTCTCCCGTGCGAGTCTCTGAGTCTCCTGTGAGAGTCTCTGAGTCTCCTGTGAGAGTCTCTGAGTCTCCCGTGCGAGTCTCTGAGTCTCCTGTGCGAGTCTCTGAGACTCTCCTGTGAGAGTCTCCTGTGAGAGTCTCAGAGTCTCCTGTGAGAGTCTCTGAGTCTCCCGTGAGAGTCTCTGAGTCTCCTGTGAGAGTCTCAGAGTCTCCTGTGAGAGTCTCAGAGTCTCCTGTGAGAGTCTCTGAGACTCTCCTGTGAGAGTCTCCTGTGAGGGTCTCTGAGTCTCCCGTGCGAGTCTCTGAGTCTCCTGTGTGAGTCTCTGAGTTCTCCCGTGTGAGTCTCCGACTCTCTGTGCGAGTCTCCGAGCTTCCGAGTTCTCCCGTGCGAGTCTCCGAGTTCTCCCGTGCGAGTCTCCGAGTTCTCCCGTGCGAGTCTCCGAGTTCTCCCGTGCGAGTCTCCGAGTTCTCCCGTGCGAGTCTCCGAGTGCTCCCGTGCGAGTCTCCGAGTGCTCCCGTGCGAGTCTCCGACCCCCTCCGTGTGAGTCTCCGACTTTCCTGTGAGGGTTCTCCCGTGAGAGTCTCCCGTGTGAGTCTCCGAGTTCTCCCGTGCGAGCCTCCGACGCCCTCCGTGCCGTCCCCCCGCCAGGAGGGCCTTCCCGAGCGCACGTGCCGCACCGTGGCACTGCACGTCGCCCGTGCCCTCCACCACCTCCACGTCCGCTGCGGCATCGTGCACGGCGACGTGAGGCCCGAGAACGTCCTCCTCTTCCGGCGGTCCGGCGGGCACCACCACCACCGCCGGCACCACCACCGCCGGCACCACCACTGCCGGCACCACCGGCACGGCACAGAGGGGGGTCCGCGTGGACCGGCCAGCCACGACGGTGGAGGAGGAGGAGGAGGAGGAGGAGCCGGTGAGGAGGACGTGGAGGAGGAGGAGGAGGAGGATGGGGAGGAGGATGGGGAGGAGGGGAGGTGCTGGCGAGGAGACTCCGGCAGCTGGCAGGGCGACTCCGGCTGCGAGTTGGGCGACTCCGGCTGCTGGCGGGGAGACTCCAGTAGCTGGCAGGGAGGCTCCGGTAGCTGGCGGGGAGACTCCGGTAGCTGGCGGGGAGACTCCGGCAGCTGGCTGGGCGACTCCGGCTGCTGGCCGGGCGACTCCGGCAGCTGGCCGGGCGACTCCGGCAGCTGGCCGGGCGACTTCGTGTGCAAGCTCGGCGACTTTGGGCAGGCTGCCCTCATCGGTGACGCCGAGGCGAAGATGAAGGCGACGGCGGGGAACCCGTACGCCCCTCCCGAGCTTCGGGACGCCGACGAGGAGGAGAGGGAGGAGGGGCGGAGGAGGGAGAGGGAGGCGACGGAGGGGGAGGCGGGGAGGGTGGGGAGGGAGGAGGAGGGGGAGGAGGGGAGGGAGGAGAGGGAGGAGGAGAGGGAGGAGGAGAGGGAGGGAGAGGTGGGGAGGGTGGAGGATGAGGAGGAGCTGGAGGAGGAGAGGGAGGGGAGGGAGAGTGAGGATAGGGAGAAGGAGGAGAGGCAGAGGAGGGAGAGGAGGGAGAGGGAGGTGGGGAGGGAGGAGAAGGAAGATGAGCAGGAGGAGGAGGAGGAGGAGGGGAGTGAGAGGAGGGAGAGGGAGGGGAGGGAGCAGGAGGAGGATGAGCAGGATGAGGAGGATGAGCAGGAGGATGCGGAGGGGAGTGAGAGGAGGAAGGAGGAGCAGCAGGAGGAGCAGGAGGAGGAGAGGCGGAGCGGCAAGGCCACGGCTCCGCCCCCGCCCGCTCCCCGCGGCCACGGCAGCTCCAGCGGGGTCGCCGGGGCCCGAGCGGGACGTCCGCCGGCTCGCGGGGCGGTGAGGGTGGTGGTGAGGAGGGTGGTGAGGAGGGTGGTGGTGAGGCACGAGGCTAGGGCCCACCCCGGCGGGGATGTCTTCTCGCTGGGGGTGCTGCTCTTCTGCGCGCTCACCGGATGCTTCCCGTGGCGCCGGGCGCTTCTCCGCTCGGACCGCTACTACGCCGAGTTCCAGGCCCACTGCCGGGCGACCGCGGAAAGCCGCCGCCGCCGCCGCCGCCGCCGCCGCCGCCGCGGGGGGAAAGCGGCGGACGAGAAGGAGGAGGAGCAGCAGGAGGAGCAGCAGCAGCAGCAGCAGCAGCAGCAGGAGGAGGAGGAGGATGAGGAGGAGGAGGAGCAGGAGGAGGATGAGCGGGAGGAGGGGAAGGGGTTGGGGAACGGCCGGGCAGGGGGACTCGGAGGCCGTGAGCCGTGGATGAGGATGGAGGGAGACGGTGAAGGAGGAGGTGGAGGAGGAGGAGGTGAGGGAGGAGGAGGTGGAGGAGGAGGAGGTGAGAGAGGAGGCGGCGAGGCTGCCCCGTCCCAGTGGCTCCGCTTCACCGCCGGGGGTCTCCGCTCGTTCAGCCACCTGCTGCAGCATGAGCCGGGGGCTCGGAGCGACGTGCGGAGGTTTCTGGACGAGCTGGGCGATGAGGAATTCTCCTCCCACTCCTCCCACTCCTCCTCCTCCCACTCCTCCTCCTCCCACTCCTCCTCCTCCTGCTGCTGCTGCTGCTGCTGCCGCTCCTGCTCAGCCACCTCCGACTCAGGCGCGGCTACCGCATCCCGTGCCACCGCTGCCACCGGAACCCGAGCCACCGGAACCCGAGCCACCGGAACCCGGGCCACCGGAACCCGCGCCACCGGAACCCGGGCCACCGGAACCCTTGCCACCGGAACCCGGGCCACCGGAACCCGAGCCACCGGAACCCGTGCCACCGGAACCCTCGCCGCGGCGCCGGAGGAGCCCCTGGCGGCCGTCGTCCGCTGCCTGCGGCAGGCGTGCCCCGGGTCGACGGTCCGAGACTCGGACCTCCGCCGGCTGCTGCCGTCGGAGTCCGGCGAGGCGGAGGACGGAAACGGCGGCGGCCGCGACTCCGACCTCTGCCTCCCCGTGTCGCCGGGATCGGCGGGATCGGCGAGATCGCCGGGATCGCCGGGATCGGCGAGATCGCCGGGATCGGCGAGATCGCCGGGATCGCCGGGATCGGCGGGATCGGCGGCGGCGGCGGCGCCGGGGATGTCGGCGGAGCGTCCGCGGCGCCCGCACTTGCTGAGGCCCAGGTCCCGGACGGCGTCGCGTGGCGAGGAGGGCGGCCGTGGCGGCGGTGGTGGTGGTGGTGGGGGTGGTGGTGGTGGTGGTGGTGATGGTGGAGGTGGCGGCGGTGGTGGTGGTGGTGGTGGTGGTGGCGGTGGTGGTGGTGGTGGTGGTGGTGGTGATGGTGGAGGTGGCGGCGGTGGTGGTGGTGATGGTGGAGGTGGCGGCGGTGGTGGTGGTGGTGGTGGTGGCGGTGGTGGTGGTGGTCGCCTCAGCGGTAGCGGTTATTTTGGTGGTGGTGGTGACAGTGGTAGCAACGGTGGTGGTGGTTTTGGTAGTGGTGGTCTCAGCGGTGGTGGTAGTGGATTTGGTGGTGGTCTCAGCAGTGGTGGTGGTGGATTTGGTGGTGGTCTCAGCGGTGGTGGTGGTGGATTTGGTGGTGGTCTCAGCGGTGGTGGTGGTGGTCTCAGCGGTGGTGGTGGTGGTGGTCTTAGCGGTGGTGGTGGTGGATTTGGTGGTGGTCTCAGCGGTGGTGGTGGTGGTGGTCTTAGCGGTGGTGGTGGTGGATTTGGTGGTGGTCTCAGCGGTGGTGGTGGTGGTGGTGGTGGTCTGAGCGGTGGTGGTGGTTTTGGTGGTGGTGGTGGTGTTGGTGGTGGTGGTGGTGGTTTTGGTGGTGGTCTCATCGTCGACGGTGGCTGTGGTGGTAACGGCGATGGAGGTAACGTGCCGGTCCGGCTAGGCCGCAAGGCGACCTCCGGCCACTACGGCTATCGGCCACCCTCACGGTTTGTGGCGATGCCATGGGGCAACGGAGCGAGGCCACCGACGCCCAACTCGTCCTGTTGACGGTGGAGGCGAAGTTGAACCCCACGCAATGCTCACCCGCTCACTCGTCCGCTCACTCACCCGCTCACTCACCCAATCACCCGCCCATTCAACCCGCTCACTCGTCCGCTCACTCACCCGCTCACTCACCCAATCACCCGCCCATTCAACCCGCTCACTCGTCCGCTCACTCACCCGCTCACTCACCCAATCACCCGCCCATTCAACCCGCTCACTCGCTCGCTCACCCACCCGCTTACTCGTCCGCTCACTCGCCCATTCAACCCGCTCACTCGCCCGCTCACCCACCCGCTCACTCGTCCACTCACCCACCCAATCACTCGCCCGTTCACCCGCTCACTCACCCGCTCATTCACCCGCCCATTCACCCACCCACTAACCCGCTCACTCGTCCGCTCACTCACCCAATCACCCGCCCATTCACCCACCCATTCACCCGCTCACTCACCCGCTCATTCACCCGCCCATTCACCCACTCACTCACCCGCTCACCCACCCGCTCACCCACTCACCCGCTCACTCAGCCGCTCACTCGCTCACCCACTCACTCACCCGCTCACTCACCCGCTGACTCACCCGCTCACTCACCCGCTCACTCGCCCACTCACCCACTCACTCACCCACTCACCCACCCACGCACCCACCCACTCACTCACTCACCCACCGACTCACCCACCCACTCACTCACTCACTCACCCACCCACCCACCCACTCACTCACCCACCCGCTCACCCACCCACCCACCCACTCACCCACTCACCCACCCACCCATCCACCCATGAAGGAGCAGGTCCACCACCAACACGACAGGACCGTACAGATCACCTGCTTGGCTTTGGGAGTTTGCATTCGCTGGCAAAGGTCAAATATTTCTTTAAAAAACAATGTTTCTTCTTGACAAGTTGTAAGGCTACCGTGGAGTTGTTTGTCACAAGCAGCATGACCCATCACAACTTGACAGCAGCTCTAACGCATTGGTTGATATCGTCATGTTGTGCACATGTATAGCAGCAGTACAATTACCGACTCATAGAGACCCATTGAGACACATAGAGAACCACAGAGACCCGTAGAGACCTACAGAGACCCATAGTCACAGAGCTAGAGATCCAGAGACCCATAGAGACCCACGAAGACCCACACTCATAGAGACCCGCAGAGACCCAGACTCATAGAGACCCACAGAGACCCACACTCATAGAGACCCACAGAGACCCAGACTCATAGAGACCCGCAGAGACCCAGATTCACAGAGACCCACAGAGACCCACACTCATAGAGATACACAGAGACCCAGACTCACAGAGACCCATACTCACAGAGACCCATACTCACAGAGACCCAGACCCACAGAGACCCATACTCACAGAGACCCAGACCCACAGAGACCCACAGAGACCCAGACCCACAGAGACCCACACTGATAGAGACCCACAGAGACCCAGACTCACAGAGACCCACAGAGACCCATACTCATAGAGACCCACAGAGACCCAGACTCACAGAGACCCACAGAGACCCACAGAGACCCACACTCACAGAGACCCACAGAGACCCACACTCATAGAGACCCACAGAGACCCAGACTCACAGAGACCCACAGAGACCCAGACTCACAGAGACCCAGACTCACAGAGACCCACAGAGACCCACAGAGACCCACACTCATAGAGACCCACACTAAAACTAAACTCTGAAACAATCAGACGAGCTGTAAGGCAGCCAAAAAAGCTACCGTGTCGCTGTTTGTCAGACGAGCGGCCCTGGCTACCATCACAAGAGCCGAGCTGCTTAAAATCTGAATAATAAAATGTAAAAAAAAATGTTTCACGGGGCGTGTGCGTGTTCATTGGTGGAGGCGTGTGTCAGCAAACACTTCAAAATACACTACACTATACACTACACTATACACTACACTATACACTACACTACTATGCACTACACTATACACTACACTATACACTACACTACTATGCACTACACTATACACTACACTATACACTACACTACTATACACTACACTATACACTACACTATACACTACACTATACACTACACTATACACTATACTACTATACACTACACTACTATACACTACACTATACACTACACTATACACTACACTACTATACACTACACTATACACTACACTATACACTACACTATACACTACACTATACTTTACACTACTACACACTACACTATACATTACACTATACACTACACACATTACTATACACTACATTAAACACTTCACTATACACTACACTATACACTACACTATACACTACACTATACACTACACTACTACACACTACACCAGGGGTGGGCAAAATTTTTTTGACTCGCGGGCCACAATGGGTTCTAAAAATTTGTTCCTGGCCGGGCCAGGAAACAGATGGACGGAGCGTTTGTGTGAACTTAATCCAATTGACGTGTAAACAATCATTACGTGAACGGATTTGCCCTTTAAATTTCGATTCAAAGCTTTCGTGACTGCAGGGATTCATCTTCTTTGGTTCTTTCGGTAAAGTCACCACCACCACGTAGAATGAGAATAAAACAATAAATTAATAAAGTAAAATAACCCAATAAAATTCTCACGAAGAAGGCCACTTGTGTTGTGGCCCGAAACGTCGTGAGAATTCTGTTGTGTTATTTTACCGTGCTAAATTTATTATTTCATTCTCATTCTACGTGGTGACTTCACCGAAATAACCAAAGAGGATTTGTTCCTTCAACAGGTATCAGAGCGTTTGCCTGCGAGGCAAATTTTCACAAAATTGCACGGAGCGTGAACAATACGTAACACGTGTCTTAACGTGACAGATCAAACATCGTGGAAAAAAAAATCTGAGGCTACTGCGCCCGAACCAAAGAGTATCACGTGAACTTCTTCATCATCTACATTAACAGGCTGGAGGCAGGCAGGCAGGCAGGCTGGCTGGCTGTGTGTGTCGGAGATCTAGCTCCAACCTCGCTGCGGGCCAACACCCCATCACGCTCAGCTTCAGGGGGAACGCTGTTGTTGATCTCCCCACCGTTGCCGGCGCATCCAAGTCCCGAAGGTTTACTTTGGTCGCTCATTGGTTTTTAATCTCACGACGTTTCGATCACAACGCAAGCGATCTTCATCAGGTGTCATCAAGAACGAATCACGGAGGTAAATAACAACACGAAAAGATGGAGAGACGAGAATTCAACAAACCCTGACGAAAAAATCATTACGTGAAGCCACATCCAGTCAGGCCAACAACACAGTTTAGACACTTCCTGGCAGACCACGAATTTCAGAAGAGTGTTACATTTTCGTGTTCAAACCTTTGGATTGCACGTACCAGCGTAGACAGAATGAAAAATACGAGGTTACACGGTCGGTAGAAATACATATACACAAGTCCACCAAGAGATAAGGAGGGAGGAGGAAAGACGGACAGGGAGGCAGAGAGAGAGAGAGAGAGGGGGCAGCTCAAAAAATGACCACCTCTTGTAAATACAAAACGGCAGCTCAAAAAAGGACCACCACCTCTTGTGAATACAAAACGACAGCTCAAAAAAGGACCACCACCTCTCGTGAATACAAAACGGCAGCTCACAAAAGGACCACCACCTCTTGTGAATACAAAACGGCAGCTCAAAAAAGGACCACCACCTCTTGTGAATACAAAACGGCAGCTCGAAAAAGGACCACCACCTCTCGTGAATACAAAACGGCAGCTCAGAAAAGGACCACCACCTCTCGTGAATACAAAACGGCAGCTCAGAAAAGGACCACCACCTCTTGTGAATACAAAACGGCAGCTCAAAAAAGGACCACCACCTCTCGTGAATACAAAACGGCAGCTCAAAAAAGGACCACCACCTCTCGTGAATACAAAACGGCAGCTCAAAAAAGGACCACCACCTCTCGTGAATACAAAACGGCAGCTCAAAAAAGGACCACCTCTTGTGAATACAAAACGGCAGCTCAAAAAAGGACCACCACTTCTCGGAAATACAAAACGGCAGCTCAAAAAAGGACCACCTCTTGTGAATACAAACCGGCAGCTCAAAAAAGGACCACCACCTCTTGTGAATACAAAACGGCAGCTCAGAAAAGGACCACCACCTCTTGTGAATACAAAACGGCAGCTCAGAAAAGGACCACCACCTCTTGTGAATACAAAACGGCAGCTCAAAAAAGGACCACCACCTCTTGTAAATACAAACCGGCAGCTCAAAAAAGGACCACCACCTCTTGTGAATACAAAACGGCAGCTCAGAAAAGGACCACCACCTCTTGTGAATACAAAACGGCAGCTCAGAAAAGGACCACCACCTCTTGTGAATACAAAACGGCAGCTCAAAAAAGGACCACCACCTCTTGTAAATACAAAACGGCAGCTCAAAAAAGGACCACCATCTCTTGTGAATACAAAACAGCAGCTCAAAAAAGGACCACCACCTCTTGTAAATACAAAACGGCAGCTCAAAAAAGGACCACCACCTCTTGTGAATACAAAACGACAGCTCAAAAAAGGACCACCACCTCTCGTGAATACAAAACGGCAGCTCACAAAAGGACCACCACCTCTTGTGAATACAAAACGGCAGCTCAAAAAAGGACCACCACCTCTTGTGAATACAAAACGGCAGCTCGAAAAAGGACCACCACCTCTCGTGAATACAAAACGGCAGCTCAGAAAAGGACCACCACCTCTCGTGAATACAAAACGGCAGCTCAGAAAAGGACCACCACCTCTTGTGAATACAAAACGGCAGCTCAAAAAAGGACCACCACCTCTCGTGAATACAAAACGGCAGCTCAAAAAAGGACCACCACCTCTCGTGAATACAAAACGGCAGCTCAAAAAAGGACCACCACCTCTCGTGAATACAAAACGGCAGCTCAAAAAAGGACCACCTCTTGTGAATACAAAACGGCAGCTCAAAAAAGGACCACCACTTCTCGGAAATACAAAACGGCAGCTCAAAAAAGGACCACCTCTTGTGAATACAAACCGGCAGCTCAAAAAAGGACCACCACCTCTTGTGAATACAAAACGGCAGCTCAGAAAAGGACCACCACCTCTTGTGAATACAAAACGGCAGCTCAGAAAAGGACCACCACCTCTTGTGAATACAAAACGGCAGCTCAAAAAAGGACCACCACCTCTTGTAAATACAAACCGGCAGCTCAAAAAAGGACCACCACCTCTTGTGAATACAAAACGGCAGCTCAGAAAAGGACCACCACCTCTTGTGAATACAAAACGGCAGCTCAGAAAAGGACCACCACCTCTTGTGAATACAAAACGGCAGCTCAAAAAAGGACCACCACCTCTTGTAAATACAAAACGGCAGCTCAAAAAAGGACCACCATCTCTTGTGAATACAAAACAGCAGCTCAAAAAAGGACCACCACCTCTTGTGAATACAAAACGGCAGCTCAGAAAAGGACCACCACCTCTTGTGAATACAAAACGGCAGCTCAAAAAAGGACCACCACCTCTTGTAAATACAAACCGGCAGCTCAAAAAAGGACCACCACCTCTTGTGAATACAAAACGGCAGCTCAGAAAAGGACCACCACCTCTTGTGAATACAAAACGGCAGCTCAGAAAAGGACCACCACCTCTTGTGAATACAAAACGGCAGCTCAAAAAAGGACCACCACCTCTTGTAAATACAAAACGGCAGCTCAAAAAAGGACCACCATCTCTTGTGAATACAAAACAGCAGCTCAAAAAAGGACCACCACCTCTTGTGAATACAAAACGGCAGCTCAAAAAAGGGGCACATCTTACACACAATTACAACGGTAACTTCCCCGTAGAAGTGTGATAATAAAGTCTTAAGGCTTTCGTGACTGCATAAAATTACTCATTCGGGTTTTTTCAGTAAAGTCACGTACGTAGAAATACAATAAAGTTATATTAAAACAACAAAAAAAACAACAACGACGTTCAGATCACAACGCAAGCGATCTTCATCAGGTGTCAAGAACGAATCACGGAGGTAAATAACAACACGAAAGATGAGAGACGAAAATTCAACAAACCTGAATAAAACATTACGTGAAGCCACATCCAGTCAGGCCAACAACACAGTTTAGACACTTCCTGGCGGACCACGAATTTCATAAGAGTGTTACATTTTCGTGTTCAAACCTTTGGATTGCACGTACCGGCGTAGATAGAATGAAAAATACGAGGTCCACGGTCAGTAGAAATACATATACACAAGTCCACCAAGAGGTAAGGAGGGATGAAAGACGGACAGGGAGGCAGAGAGAGAGAGAGAGAAGGGGCAGCTCAAAAAATGACCACCTCTTGTAAATACAAAACCGCAGCTCAAAAAAGGACCACCACCTCTTGTGAATACAAAACGGCAGCTCAAAAAAGGACCACCACCTCTCGTGAATACAAAACGGCAGCTCAAAAAAGGACCACCACCTCTTGTGAATACAAAACGGCAGCTTAAAAAAGGACCACCACCTCTTGTGAATACAAAACGGCAGCTCAAATAAGGACCACCACCTCTTGTGACTACAAAACGGCAGCTCAAAAAAGGACCACCACCTCTTGTGAATACAAAACGGCAGCTAAAAAAATGACCACCACCTCTCGTGAATACAAAAGGGCAGCTCAAAAAATGACCACCTCTTGTAAATACAAAACGGCAGCTCAAAAAAGGACCACCTCTTGCGAATACAAAACGGCAGCTCAAAAAAGGGGCACATCTTACACACACAATTACAACGGTAAGTTCCACGTAGAAGTGTGATAATAAAGTCTTAAAGCTTCTGTGACTGCATAAAATTACTCATTCGGGTTTTTTCGGTAAAGTCACGTACGTAGAAATACAATAAAATTATATTAAAACAACAACAAAAAACAATCACGACGTTCCGATCACAACGCAAGCGATCTTCATCAGGTGTCAAGAACGAATCACGGAGGTAAATAACAACACGAAAGATGAGAGACGAGAATTCAACAAACCCTGAAAAAATCATTACGTGAAGCCACATCCAGTCAGGCCAACAACACAGTTTAGAAACTTCCTGGCGGACCACGAATTTCAGAGGAGTGTTACATTTCATGTACTATACACTACACTATACACTACACTATACACTACACTATGCACTACACTATACACTACACTATACACTACACTATGCACTACTATACACACAACTATACACTACACTATACACTACACTACTATATTATACACTACACCATACACTACACTATACACTACACTATATACTACACTATACACTACACTATACACTACACTATACACTATATACTACACTATAAACTACACTATACACTACACTATACACTACACTATGCACTACACTTTACAATACACTATATACTACAGTATACACTCTACACTACTATACACTACACTATACACTAATAGTGTAGTGTATAGTGTAGTGTATAGTGTAGTGTATAGTGTAGTGTATAGTAGTGTATAGTGTAGTGTATAGTGTAGTGCATAGTGTATAGTGTAGTGTATAGTGTAGTGTATAGTGTAGTGTATAGTAGTGTATAGTGTAGTGTATAGTGTAGTGCATAGTGTATAGTTTAATGTATAGTGTAGTGTATAGTGTAGTGTATAGTGTAGTGTATAGTAGTGTATAGTGTAGTGTATAGTGTAGTGCATAGTGTATAGTGTAATGTATAGTGTAGTGTATAGTGTATAGTCTAGTGTATAGTGTAGTGTATAATGTATAGTGTAGTGTATAGTGTAGTGTATAGTGTAGTGTATAGTGTAGTGTATAGTAGTGTAGTGTATAGTGTAATGTATAGTGTAGTGTATAGTGTAGTGTATAGTGTAGTGTATAGTGTAGTGTATAGTGTAGTGTATAGTAGTGTAGTGTACAGTGTAGTGTATAGTGTAGTGTATATAGAAAGTCGTACTCTGCAGCACCACTTGATTCACTGTGAGAGAGATCCGAGAGAGACGCACAGCGAGAGTCGCCAATAACAGCTGACATCGGCAGATAGGATTGAGACATCACAGTCGGGAAAGTCACCGCAGTGAGAAATTAAAAAAATATCAAATCACGACGTTTAGATCGCCACACAAGAGATCGAGACGTCGTGATTTGTTATATTTTCATTATTTACGCATTTATAATATTTACATATCTATATTATTTACACATCCATATTATTTACACATTTATATTATTTACACATTTATATTATTTACACAACTATATTATTTACACATCTATATTATTTACATGTTTATATTATTTACACATCTATATTATTTACACATTTATATAATTTACACATCTATATTATTTACACATCTATATTATTTACACATCTATATTATTTACACATCTATATTATTGATACATCTATATTATTTACACAACTATATTATTTACACATCTATATTATTACACATCTATATTATTTACACAACTATATTATTTACACATTTATATTATTTACGCATTTATAATATTTACACATCCATATTATTTACACATCTATATTATTTACACAACTATATTATTTACACATTTATATTATTTACACATCTATAATATTTACACATCTATATTATTTACACATTTATATTATTTACACATCCATATTATTTACACATTTATATTATTTACACATTTATATTATTTACACAACTATATTATTTACACAATTTATATTATTTACACATTTATATTATTTACACATTTATATTATTTACACATCTATATTATTTACACATTTATATTATTTACACATTTATATTATTTACACATCTTTATTATTTACACATTAATATTATTTACACATCTATATTATTTACATATCTATATTATTTACACATCTATATTATTTACACATTTATATTATTTACACATTTATATTATTTACATATTTATATTATTTACACATCTATATTATTTACACATCTATATTATTTACACATTTATATTATTTACACAACTATATTATTTACACATTTATATTATTTACACATCTATATTATTTACACAACTATATTATTTACACATTTATATTATTTACGCATTTATAATATTTACACATCCATATTATTTACAGATCTATATTATTTACACAACTATATTATTTACACATTTATATTATTTACACATCTATAATATTTACACATCTATATTATTTACACATTTATATTATTTACACATCTATATTATTTACACATTTATATCATTTCCACAACTATATTATTTACACCTTTATATTATTTACACATTTATATTATTTACACATTTATATTATTTACACATTTATATTATTTACACATTTATATTATTTACACATTTATATTATTTACACATCTATATTATTTACACATCTTTATTATCTACACATTAATATTATTTACACATCTATATTATTTACATATCTATATTATTTACACATCTATATTATTTACACATTTATATTATTTACACATTTATATTATTTACATATTTATATTATTTACACATCTATATTATTTACACATCTATATTATTTACACATCTATATTATTTACACATTTATATTATTTACACATTTATATTATTTACACATTTATATTATTTACACATTTATATTATTTACACATCTATATTATTTACACATTGATATTATTTACACATTGATATTATTTACACATCTATATTATTTACACATCTATATTATTTACACATTTATATTATTTACACATTTATATTATTTACACATCTATATTATTTACACATCTATATTATTTACACATTTATATTATTTACACATTTATATTATTTACACATTTATATTATTTACACATCTATATTATTTACACATCTATATTATTTACACAACTATATTATTTACAAATCTATAATATTTACACATTTATATTATTTACACATCTATATTATTTATATCTATATTATTTACACATCTATATTATTTATATCTATATTATTTACACATTTATATTATTTACACATCTATATTATTTACACATCTATATTATTTACACAACTATATTATTTACACATCTATAATATTTACACATTAATATTATTTACACATCTATAATATTTACACATTTATATTATTTACACATTTATATTATTTACACATCTATATTATTTACATATTTATATTATTTACACATTTATATTATTTACACATCTATATTATTTACACATTTATATTATTTACATGTTCATATTATTTACACATTTATATTATTTACACAACTATATTATTTACACATTTATATTATTTACACATCTATAATATTTACACATTTATATTATTTACACATTTATATTATTTACACATTTATATTATTTACACATCTATATTATTTACACATTGATATTATTTACACATTGATATTATTTACACATCTATATTATTTACACATCTATATTATTTACACATTTATATTATTTACACATTTATATTATTTACACATCTATATTATTTACACATCTATATTATTTACACATCTATATTATTTACACATTTATATTATTTACACATTTATATTATTTACACAACTATATTATTTACACAACTATATTATTTACACATTTATATTATTTACACATCTATAATATTTACACATCTATATTATTTACACATCTATATTATTTACACATCTATATTATTTACACATCTATATTATTTATACATCTATATTATTTACACAACTATATTATTTACACATCTATATTATTACACATCTATATTATTTACACAACTATATTATTTACACATTTATATTATTTACGCATTTATAATATTTACACATCCATATTATTTACACATCTATATTATTTACACAACTATATTATTTACACATTTATATTATTTACACATCTATAATATTTACACATCTATATTATTTACACATTTATATTATTTACACATCCATATTATTTACACATTTATATTATTTACACATTTATATTATTTACACAACTATATTATTTACACAATTTATATTATTTACACATTTATATTATTTACACATTTATATTATTTACACATCTATTATTATTTACACATTTATATTATTTACACATTTATATTATTTACACATCTTTATTATTTACACATTAATATTATTTACACATCTATATTATTTACATATCTATATTATTTACACATCTATATTATTTACACATTTATATTATTTACACATTTATATTATTTACATATTTATATTATTTACACATCTATATTATTTACACATTTATATTATTTACACAACTATATTATTTACACATTTATATTATTTACACATCTATATTATTTACACAACTATATTATTTACACATTTATATTATTTACGCATTTATAATATTTACACATCCATATTATTTACAGATCTATATTATTTACACAACTATATTATTTACACATTTATATTATTTACACATCTATAATATTTACACATCTATATTATTTACACATTTATATTATTTCCACAACTATATTATTTACACCTTTATATTATTTACACATTTATATTATTTACACATTTATATTATTTACACATTTATATTATTTACACATTTATATTATTTACACATTTATATTATTTACACATCTATATTATTTACACATCTTTATTATCTACACATTAATATTATTTACACATCTATATTATTTACATATCTATATTATTTACACATCTATATTATTTACACATTTATATTATTTACACATTTATATTATTTACATATTTATATTATTTACACATCTATATTATTTACACATCTATATTATTTACACATCTATATCATTTACACATTTATATTATTTACACATTTATATTATTTACACATTTATATTATTTACACATCTATATTATTTACACATTGATATTATTTACACATTGATATTATTTACACATTTATATTATTTACACATCTATATTATTTACACATTTATATTATTTACACATTTATATTATTTACACATCTATATTATTTACACATCTATATTATTTACACATCTATATTATTACACATTTTATATATTTACACATTTATATTATTTACACATTTATATTATTTACACATCTATATTATTTACACATCTATATTATTTACACAACTATATTATTTACACATCTATATTATTTACACATCTATATTATTTACACCTATATTATTACACATCTATATTATTTATACATCTATATTATTTACACAACTATATTATTTACACATCTATATTATTACACATCTATATTATTTACACAACTATATTATTTACACATTTATATTATTTACGCATTTATAATATTTACACATCCATATTATTTACACATCTATATTATTTACACAACTATATTATTTACACATTTATATTATTTACACATCTATAATATTTACACATCTATATTATTTACACATTTATATTATTTACACATCCATATTATTTACACATTTATATTATTTACACATTTATATTATTTACACAACTATATTATTTACACAATTTATATTATTTACACATTTATATTATTTACACATTTATATTATTTACACATCTATATTATTTACACATTTATATTATTTAAACATTTATATTATTTACACATCTTTATTATTTACACATTAATATTATTTACACATCTATATTATTTACATATCTATATTATTTACACATCTATATTATTTACACATTTATATTATTTACACCATTATATTATTTACATATTTATATTATTTACACATCTATATTATTTACACATCTATATTATTTACACATTTATATTATTTACGCATTTATAATATTTACACATCCATATTATTTACAGATCTATATTATTTACACAACTATATTATTTACACATTTATATTATTTACACATCTATAATATTTACACATCTATATTATTTACACATTTATATTATTTACACATCTATATTATTTACACATTTATATTATTTACACATTTATATTATTTCCACAACTATATTATTTACACCTTTATATTATTTACACATTTATATTATTTACACATTTATATTATTTACACATTTATATTATTTACACATTTATATTATTTACACATTTATATTATTTACACATCTATATTATTTACACATCTTTATTATCTACACATTAATATTATTTACACATCTATATTATTTACATATCTATATTATTTACACATCTATATTATTTACACATTTATATTATTTACACATTTATATTATTTACATATTTATATTATTTACACATCTATATTATTTACACATCTATATTATTTACACATCTATATCATTTACACATTTATATTATTTACACATTTATATTATTTACACATTTATATTATTTACACATTTATATTATTTACACATCTATATTATTTACACATTGATATTATTTACACATTTATATTATTTACACATTTATATTATTTACACATCTATATTATTTACACATTTATATTATTTACACATTTATATTATTTACACATCTATATTATTTACACATCTATATTATTTACACATCTATATTATTTACACATTTATATTATTTACACATTTATATTATTTACACATTTATATTATTTACACATCTATATTATTTACACATCTATATTATTTACACAACTATATTATTTACACATCTATAATATTTACACATTTATATTATTTACACATCTATATTATTTATATCTATATTATTTACACATCTATATTATTTTTATCTATATTATTTACACATTTATATTATTTACACATCTATATTATTTACACATCTATATTATTTACACAACTATATTATTTACACATCTATAATATTTACACATTAATATTATTTACACATCTATAATATTTACACATTTATATTATTTACACATTTATATTATTTACACATCTATATTATTTACATATTTATATTATTTACACATTTATATTATTTACACATCTATATTATTTACACATTTATATTATTTACACATCTATATTATTTACACATTTATATTATTTACATGTTCATATTATTTACACATTTATATTATTTACACAACTATATTATTTACACATTTATATTATTTACACATCTATAATATTTACACATTTATATTATTTACACATTTATATTATTTACACATTTATATTATTTACACATCTATATTATTTACACATTGATATTATTTACACATTGATATTATTTACACATCTATATTATTTACACATTTATATTATTTACACATCTATATTATTTACACAACTATATTATTTACACATTTATATTATTTACGCATTTATAATATTTACACATCCATATTATTTACACATCTATATTATTTACACAACTATATTATTTACACATTATATTATTTACACATCTATAATATTACACATCTATATTATTTACACATTTATATTATTTCCACAACTATATTATTTACACCTTTATATTATTTACACATTTATATTATTTACACATTTATATTATTTACACATTTATATTATTTACACATTTATATTATTTACACATTATATATTTACACATCTATATTATTTACACATCTTTATTATCTTACACATTAATATTATTTACACATCTATATTATTACATATCTATATTATTTACACATCTATATTATTTACACATTTATATTATTTACACATTTATATTATTTACACTATTTATATTATTTACACATCTATATTATTTACACATCTATATTATTTACACAATCTATATCATTTACACATTATATTATTTACACATTTATATTATTTACACATTTATATTATTTACACATCTATATTATTTACACATCTATATTATTTACACAACTATTATTTACACATCTATAATATTTACACATTTATATTATTTACACATCTATATTATTTATATCTATATTATTTACACATCTATATTATTTATATCTATATTATTTACACATTTATATTATTTACACATCTATATTATTTACACATCTATATATTTTACACAACTATATTATTTACACATCTATAATATTTACACATTAATATTATTTACACATCTATAATATTTACACATTTATATTATTTACACATTTATATTATTTACACATCTATATTATTACATATTTATATTATTTACACATTTATATTATTTACACATCTATATTATTTACACATTTATATTATTTACACATCTATATTATTTACACATTTATATTATTTACATGTTCATATTATTTACACATTTATATTATTTACACAACTATATTATTTACACATTTATATTATTTACACATCTATAATATTTACACATTTATATTATTTACACATTTATATTATTTACACATTTATATTATTTACACATCTATATTATTTACACATTGATATTATTACACATGATATATGTTACACATCTATATTATTTACCACATCTATTATTATTTACACATTTATATTATTTACACATTATATTATTTACACATCTATATTATTTACACATCTATATATTTACACATCTATATTATTTACCACATTTATATTATTTTGCACATTTATTATATTACACAACTATATTATTTACACATCTATTATTATATTACACATCTATATTATTTACACAACTATATTATTTACACATCTATATTATTTACACATCTATATTATTTACACATCTAGTATTATTTACCACATCTATATTATTTATACATTCTATATTATTACACAACTATATTATTTACACATCTATATTATTACACATCTATATATTTATTTACACAACTATATTATTTACACATTTATATTATTTTACGCATTTATAATATTTACACATCCATATTATTTACACAGTCTATTATTTTACACAACTATATTATTGTACACATTTATATTATTTACACATCTATATTATTTACACATTTATATTATTTACACATTTATATTATTTACACATCCATATTATTTACACATTTATATTATTTACACATTTATATTATTTACACAACTATATTATTTACACAATTTATATTATTTACACATTTATATTATTTACACATTTATATTATTTACACATCTATATTATTTACACATTTATATTATTTACACATTTATATTATTTACACATCTTTATTATTTACACATTAATATTATTTACACATCTATATTATTTACATATCTATATTATTTACACATCTATATTATTTACACATTTATATTATTTACACATTTATATTATTTACATATTTATATTATTTACACATCTATATTATTTACACATCTATATTATTTACACATTTATATTATTTACGCATTTATAATATTTACACATCCATATTATTTACAGATCTATATTATTTACACAACTATATTATTTACACATTTATATTATTTACACATCTATAATATTTACACATCTATATTATTTACACATTTATATTATTTACACATCTATATTATTTACACATTTATATTATTTACACATTTATATTATTTCCACAACTATATTATTTACACATTTATATTATTTACACATTTATATTATTTACACATTTATATTATTTACACATTTATATTATTTACACATTTATATTATTTACACAATTTATATTATTTACACATTTATATTATTTACACATCTTTATTATCTACACATTAATATTATTTACACATCTATATTATTTACATATCTATATTATTTACACATCTATATTATTTACACATTTATATTATTTACACATTTATATTATTTACATATTTATATTATTTACACATCTATATTATTTACACATCTATATTATTTACACATCTATATCATTTACACATTTATATTATTTACACATTTATATTATTTACACATTTATATTATTTACACATTATATTATTTACACATCTATATTATTTACACATTTATATTATTTACACATTTATATTATTTACACATTTATATTATTTACACATCTATATTATTTACACATTTATATTATTTACACATTTATATTATTTACACATCTATATTATTTACACATCTATATTATTTACACATCTATATTATTTACACATTTATATTATTTACACATTTATATTATTTACACATTTATATTATTTACACATCTATATTATTTACACATCTATATTATTTACACAACTATATTATTTACACATCTATAATATTTACACATTTATATTATTTACACATCTATATTATTTATATCTATATTATTTACACATCTATATTATTTATATCTATATTATTTACACATTTATATTATTTACACATCTATATTATTTACACATCTATAATATTTACACATCTATATTATTTACACATTTATATTATTTACACATCTATATTATTTATATCTATATTATTTACACATTTATATTATTTACACATCTATAATATTTACACATTAATATTATTTACACATCTATAATATTTACACATTTATATTATTTACACATTTATATTATTTACACATCTATATTATTTACATATTTATATTATTTACACATTTATATTATTTACACATCTATATTATTTACACATTTATATTATTTACACATCTATATTATTTACACATTTATATTATTTACATGTTCATATTATTTACACATTTATATTATTTACACAACTATATTATTTACACATTTATATTATTTACACATCTATAATATTTACACATTTATATTATTTACACATTTATATTATTTACACATTTATATTATTTACACATCTATATTATTTACACATTGATATTATTTACACATTGATATTATTTACACATCTATATTATTTACACATCTATATTATTTACACATTTATATTATTTACACATTTATATTATTTACACATCTATATTATTTACACATCTATATTATTTACACATTTATATTATTTACACATTTATATTATTTACACATTTATATTATTTACACATCTATATTATTTACACATCTATATTATTTACACAACTATATTATTTACACATCTATAATATTTACACATTTATATTATTTACACATCTATATTATTTGTATCTATATTATTTACACATCTATATTATTTATATCTATATTATTTACACATTTATATTATTTACACATCTATATTATTTACACATCTATATTATTTACACAACTATATTATTTACACATCTATAATATTTACACATTAATATTATTTACACATCTATAATATTTACACATTTATATTATTTACACATTTATATTATTTACACATCTATATTATTTACATATTTATATTATTTACACATTTATATTATTTACACATCTATATTATTTACACATTTATATTATTTACACATCTATATTATTTACACATTTATATTATTTACATGTTCATATTATTTACACATTTATATTATTTACACAACTATATTATTTACACATTTATATTATTTACACATCTATAATATTTACACATTTATATTATTTACACATTTATATTATTTACACATTTATATTATTTACACATCTATATTATTTACACATCTTTATTATCTACACATTAATATTATTTACACATCGATATTATTTACATATCTATATTATTTACACATCTATATTATTTACACATTTATATTATTTACACATTTATATTATTTACATATTTATATTATTTACACATCTATATTATTTACACATCTATATTATTTACACATTTATATATTTACACATTTATATTATTTACACATTTATATTATTTACACATCTATATTATTTACACATCTATATTCTTTACACATCTATATTATTACACATTTATATTATTTACACATTTATATTATTTACACATCTATATTATTACACATCTATATTATTTACACATCTATATTATTTACACATTTATATTATTTACACATTTATATTATTTACACATCTATATTATTTACACATTTATATTATTTACACATCTATATTATTTACACATTTATATTATTTACATGTTCATATTATTTACACATTTATATTATTTACACAACTATATTATTTACACATTTATATTATTTACACATCTATAATATTTACACATTTATATTATTTACACATTTATATTATTTACACATTTATATTATTTACACATCTATATTATTTACACATCTTTATTATCTACACATTAATATTATTTACACATCGATATTATTTACATATCTATATTATTTACACATCTATATTATTTACACATTTATATTATTTACACATTTATATTATTTACATATTTATATTATTTACACATCTATATTATTTACACATCTATATTATTTACACATTTATATTATTTACACATTTATATTATTTACACATTTATATTATTTACACATCTATATTATTTACACATCTATATTCGTTACACATCTATATTATTTACACATTTATATTATTTACACATTTATATTATTTACACATCTATATTATTTACACATCTATATTATTTACACATCTATATTATTTACACATTTATATTATTTACACATTTATATTATTTACACATTTATATTATTTACACATCTATATTATTTACACATCTATATTATTTACACAACTATATTATTTACACATCTATAATATTTACACATTTATATTATTTACACATCTATATTATTTATATCTATATTATTTACACATCTATATTATTTATATCTATATTATTTACACATTTATATTATTTACACATCTATATTATTTACACATCTATATTATTTACACAACTATATTATTTACACATCTATAATATTTACACATTAATATTATTTACACATCTATAATATTTACACATTTATATTATTTACACATTTATATTATTTACACATCTATATTATTTACATATTTATATTATTTACACATTTATATTATTTACACATCTATATTATTTACACATTTATATTATTTACACATCTATATTATTTACACATCTATATTATTTACATGTTTATATTATTTACACATTTATATTATTTACACAACTATATTATTTACACATTTATATTATTTACACATCTATAATATTTACACATTTATATTATTTACACATTTATATTATTTACACATTTATATTATTTACACATCTATATTATTTACATATCTATATTATTTACACATCTATATTATTTACACATCTATATTATTTACACATCTATATTATTTACACATCTATATTATTTACACATTTATATTATTTACACATCTATATTATTTACACATCTATATTATTTATACATTTATATTATTTACACATTTATATTATTTACACATCTATATTATTTACACATCTATATTATTTACACATTTATATTATTTACACATTTATATTATTTACACATCTATATTATTTACATGTTTATATTATTTACACGCTTTTTATTAACTCAGCTCTGTCTGTTGTCGTTTGTGTAACCTCAAATCTTGTAACTCAATTTGAACCCACTTCCAATGTGGTATCGACTGCAAACTTGGGATAATTATGTCATACTGATGATAATACCCACAGAGACCCACAAAGACCCACAATCATAGAGACCCACACTCATAGAGACCCACAGAGACCCACACTCATAGAGACCCAGACTCATAGAGACCCAGACTCATAGAGACCCACAGAGACCCACACTCATAGAGATCCACAAAGACCCACACTCATAGAGACCCACACTCATAGAGACCCACACTCATAGAGACCCACACTCATAGAGACCCACAGAGATCCACACTCATAGAGACCCACACTCATAGAGACCCACACTCATAGAGACCCACACTCATAGAGACCCACAGAGACCCACACTCAAAGAGACCCAAACTCACAGAGACCCACAGAGACCCACACTCATAGAGACCCACAGAGACCCACACTCATAGAGACCCACAGAGACCCACACTCATAGAGACCCACACTCATAGAGACCCACACTCATAGAGACCCACAGAGACCCACACTCATAGAGATTCACACTCATAGAGACCCACAGAGACCCACACTCATAGAGACCCACACTCATAGAGACCCACAGAGACCCACACTCATAGAGACCCACAGAGACCCACACTCATAGAGACCCACACTCATAGAGACCCACACCCATAGAGGCCCAGACTCATAGAGACCCACACTCATAGAGACCCACACTCATAGAGACCCACACTCATAGAGACCCACAGAGACCCACACTCAAAGAGACCCAAACTCACAGAGACCCACAGAGACCCACACTCATAGAGACCCACAGAGACCCACACTCATAGAGACCCACAGAGACCCACACTCATAGAGACCCACACTCATAGAGACCCACAGAGACCCACACTCATAGAGATTCACACTCATAGAGACCCACAGAGACCCACACTCATAGAGACCCACACTCATAGAGACCCACAGAGACCCACACTCATAGAGACCCACAGAGACCCATACTCATAGAGACCCACACTCAAAGAGACCCACACTCATAGAGACCCAGACTCATAGAGACCCACACTCATAGAGACCCACACTCATAGAGACCCACACTCATAGAGACCCACAGAGACCCACACTCACAGAGACCCAAACTCACAGAGACCCACAGAGACCCACACTCATAGAGACCCACAGAGACCCATACTCATAGAGACCCACAGAGACCCACACTCATAGAGACCCACACTCATAGAGACCCACACTCATAGAGACCCACAGAGACCCACACTCATAGAGATTCACACTCATAGAGACCCACAGAGACCCACACTCATAGAGACCCACACTCATAGAGACCCACAGAGACCCACACTCATAGAGACCCACAGACACCCACACACAGAGACTCACAGAGACCCACACTCATAGAGACCCACAGAGACCCAGACTCACAGAGACTCACAGAGACCCACACTCATAGAGACCCACACGGTCCCTTACGTTATGGGCAAACTTCGGGGCCACTTTTCTGGAGTCGTGGAGTTCTTACATTACTAGTACGGTACATATAATCAAAGCGGTTTTTTTAAAGTGTTTTTTAAATGTTACTTATTTAATTTTTTATACCTAATACTTGACTTTACCGAAATATTCAATGAGCATGGATTGCTGCGGTCACAGGAAGCTTCAAATCAAGATTGATTGTGTTTTATCACTGCATGAGGGAATCAGAAAATCTACAAAGCTCTTTAATCACAGATGTCCAGTTAGGGGCACATTGGGGTGGTCAGAATGGTACAACATTTGGACATTAATAGCAGCGGCAAACTACATCTAAACAATGTGTATAACTCATAATAAAGGTTCTTGGGTTAGATCGCGTTTATTTATAAATGTGTCGTAACCCTCCACCACCCGACACGGCCAATCAGCAAAAAAGTGTCACGTTGACAAAGACAAATAATTCACTACTTCAGCCCACCGGTGTGTTGAAGAGTTAATCCACATTTACAGTTTGAGTACGACGTTTCGCTGGTAAATACTTCCAGCATCATCGGGCAATTCGCCAGAATGGTTATAGCCCTGTGACCATTCTGGCGAATTGCCCGATGATGCTGGAAGTATTTACCAGCGAAACGTCGTACTCAAACTGTAAATGTGGATTAACTCTTCAACACACCGGTGGGCTGAAGTAGTGAATTATTTGTCTTTGTCAACGTGACACTTTTTTGCTGATTGGCCGTGTCGGGTGGTGGAGGGTTACGACACATTTATAAATAAACGCGATCTAACCCAAGAACCTTTATTATGAATAATATTGGTCGCGAAAGCCTACGTGTTAAAATGTGTATAACGTCATCAGAGCATTGTATCTTAACACTGCAGGAGGAGAAGGAAATCCGAAAATCTAGAAAGCGCTTTCATCATCAGATGTACACCCCCCCACCACCACTAGCCCCACCCCCCTCACTCCGAGCCCCGCCTTCTCTACGCCCCACCCCCTCTACGCCCCACCCCCTCATCCATTAGCCCCGCCTTCTCTACCGACTAACCCCGCCTCCTCACCTATTAGCCCCGCCTTCTCTACCCACAGCCCTCACCCCCTCACCCATTAGCCCCGCCTTCTCCACCGACTAACCCCGCCCCCTCACCTATTAGCCCCGCCTTCTCTACCGACTAACCCCGCCCCCTAACCCATTAGCCCCGCCTTCTCTACCGACTAACCCCGCCCCCTCACCTATTAGCCCCGCCTTCTCTACCGACTAACCCCGCCCCCTCACCCATTAGCCCCGCCTTCTCTTCCCACTAGCTCCACCCTCTCACTTATTTAGCCCCGCCTTCTCTACACCCCCCCCCCAGCACCACCCCCTCACCCATTAGCCCCGCCTTCTCTAGCCCCCGCAGCCCCACCCCCTCACTCATCAGCCCCGCCTTCTCTCCCGACTAACCCCGCCCCCTCACTCATCAGCCCCGCCTTCTCTCCCGACTAACCCCGCCCCCTCACTCATCAGCCCCGCCTTCTCTACCCACTAACCCCGCCCCCTCACTCATCAGCCGAGCCTTCTCTACCCACTAACCAGTTTCAGTTTTGATTTAAAGCTTTCGTGACTGCAGTAATTCATATTCTTAGTTTTTTTCGGTAAAGTCACGTTGAAGGGAAACAACAAAATAATAAAATACCGAAAAAACTAAGAATACATTTTCAGTGTATTTATTTTGGTTATAGCCCTGTGAGCCATTCGGCTCTTGAATCGGGGTGCATCCACAGCTAACAAAAAAAACAAAAACACGAACAAGAAAAAAACATCTTAAAGTGACTGCTGTGTGTGTGTGTGACTGTGCAAAACACAAAATCCATGAAAAAAAAATCCCAGTGGGATGCAAAGTCAAACAACAACAACCACAAGGCAACTAAGATTAAGGCCGTCAGTCTAACTCCGTACTACAATAAACAAAAACGTGTCCAAACCAAAAAAAACGTTTTCGAAACCACCAAAAACTAAAGCCATAATTGCCACGTAACAGCGATCACAGGGACTGACTGTGACCGAATTTTTTTTAACAATAAAGTACGTAAATAACATGTAACACCAAATCCTAGAGCCATAGCTGGCTGCATGAGTTTCTCCACAACAACACAGGCATCATTCGGAGGATCAAATTTTTCAATGCACCTTTAAGATCAGCACGCTAAATCAATGATGAAACAAAGGAAGTTGTATTTTCGATTTATAGCTTTCGTGACTGCAAAGATTCATCTTCTTTGGTTCTTTCGGTAAAGTCACCACCACGTAGAATGATAATAAAATAATACATTGATAAAATAAAATAACGCCAATAATATTCTCACGACGTTTCGGCCACAACACAAGCGGCCTTCATCAGGTGAAGGGGGCGAGACTGTCTGGTAGGACAGCGCTGGAGTGTAGACAGACAGTCTCGTCCCTTCACCTGATGAAGGCCGCTTGTGTTGTGGCCGAAACGTCGTGAGAATATTATTGTGTTATTTTATTTCATCAATTTATTATTTCATTCTCATTCTACGTGGTGGTGACTTTACCGAAAGAACCAAAGGAGATGCCTCAAAATCCTTAAGCTGCTGCAACTTGAAAAACAAAGCAACGGGCAACAGGACTGAAAAACATGTTTCCAGACGAGAACTCTTACAAAATGGGGCACTCGGCTATCGGATCAGATACCTATACTCGACCCCGATAAGCCGAGGTTATGGAACTGATCATCGATATCGGACGACACCAAAATAGTTGAAGTATTACCCGTTTGCGTAGGTGCCGCTGAACGGGAGGTGATGGGCAGGGATTAAGAATGTCATCGGAAATGCAGCCGGGACATTCTGGGTATGGGACCATGGTATTGCACCCGGGATCACGAGGGTGGGCCTTTGTGATGGCCACCATTTTTATTTTTATGGGCCCAGGTGATGGACCATAAAACTAGTTGACGATGTTGGCGACTTCATCTATTTAATCGATGACTCGTCCCAGCCCTTACAAATGTTGTTGTTGTTGTTGTGCGGTAATGTTCTGAGATGCAGAGGAGAGGGATCACACCCACTCACCCGTTAGCCCCGCCTTCTCTACCGACTAACCCCGCCCCCTCACCCATTTAACCCCGCCTTCTCTACCGACTAACCCCGCCCGCTCTCACCCGTTAGCCCCGCCTTCTCTACCCACTAGCTCCACCCCCTCACTCATTTAGCCCCGCCTTCTCTACCGACTAACCCCGCCCCCTCACCCATTTAACCCCGCCTTCTCTACCGACTAACCCCGCCCGCTCTCACCCGTTAGCCCCGCCTTCTCTACCCACTAGCTCCACCCCCTCACTCATTTAGCCCCGCCTTCTCTACCGACTAACCCCGCCCCCTCTCACCCGTTAGCCCCGCCTTCTCTACCGACTAACCCCGCCCCCTCACCCATTAGCCCCGCCTTCTCTACCGACTAACCCCGCCCCCTCTCACCCATTAGCCCCGCCTTCTCTACCGACTAACCCTGCCCCCTCACCCATTAGCCCCGCCTTCTCTACCCACTAGCTCCACCCCCTCACTCATTAGCCCCGCCTTCTCTACCCCCCAGCCCCACCCCCTCACTCATTAGCCCCGCCTTCTCTACCCACTAACCCCACCCCCTCACCCATTAGCCCCGCCTTCTCTACCGACTAACCCCACCCCCTCACCAATTAGCCCCTCCTGCTCTACCCACTAGCTCCACCCCCTCACCAATAAGCCCCTCCTTCTCTACCCAATAACCCCACCCCCTCACCAATTAGCCCCTCCTTCTCTACCCACTAGCTCCACCCCCTCACCAATAAGCCCCTCCTTCTCTACCCAATAACCCCACCCCCTCACCAATTAGCCCCTCCTTCTTTACCCACTAGCTCCACCCCCTCACCAATAAGCCCCTCCTTCTCTATCCCACTAACCCCACCCCCTCCCTCATTAACCCCGCCTTCTTTACCCCCTAGCTCCACCCCCCCCCGCACGATCTCCACCCTTCTTCAACCCCGCCTTTCTCTACCTACTAGCCCCACCCCCTCTCGTCCATTAGCCCCGCCTTATATACTCACTAACCCCACCCCCTCCCTCATTAACCCCGCCTTCTTTACCCACTAGCTCCACCCCCGCACGATCTCCACCCTTCAACCCCGCCTTCTCTACCTACTAGCCCCACCCCCTCTCGTCCATTAGCCCCGCCTTATATACTCACTAACCCCACCCCCGCACTATAGCCCCACCCCTTCCTATATAAGCACCGCCGCCACCACGTGACCCATCAACATCCGTTGAGGCCTTGCGCGGCAAGGCTCGGGCTAGGCGAGTCCGTCTTCCCCGCGCACGACTTTCAGCGATGTAAGAATTTTGTGGTCGTTGTTGGTAAACAATCGATCGGCATCCGTCCACTTGCGGGCGATTAATGTCGCGGTAAATGTCACCCGGGGACGCAAGACAACTTGGGGCGACTGAATCTGTGTTGTTTTTTTAATGTAAAGTCGAACAATTTCGACTTTTTTTTTTTAGCGGTTGCCGAGGCCTAAATGTGGCTGAGCGGGGCCTAGTTGTGGACTGGCGGGAATTTGGGGGCGGCGTGTTTTAAAGATTCGTATTTTAACAAAAATGTTCAACTTAATATCGCGATGCGGGTTGCGTGCATTTGCCTCGTTGTGCTTAGCGATGTTTAAGAAAGATAGATAGATAGAAGGGGGGTTAAAACAAAACCGTCCCGATTAAATTAACGAACAAGCAAAAATCCCCTCAGCCAATGTCGGTCTTTGCGTAAACGTTTTAAATTTCTCCTCTCCTCACGAAGTTAATTTTTATTATTTTTTTATTTCAAATCTTCCAGTTTTAAAATTGGTACAACGGGGGTTGGTGGTGGAAATGTTCAAACATTGTTGTTTTTAAAATGTGTTATAACGTTTCGGTGGTGGGGGAGGAGGTAAGGTTTTAAAAAAAAATAAAAATACGTTAAGTTATTGCGATACAGCCGTTGGTAATGTTAATGAGAATATTTTAAATGTTATAATTGTATTAATAATATTATAATTGCCGTGCTTTGTTGAGCAGCAGATGGTTAAATTGTTATTGAATGAATGGGAGTTCGTCAGTAAGCCACGCCTCTTATCCATGCGTCCTGGAGTAGGGTTGTGACGTGAAACGTCGTCTGCCATTGACTCCACCTCTACCCCCCCCCCTATCCATGAGCCCTGAGGTAGGGTCGTGACGTGAAACGTCGTCTGCCATTGACTCCACACCACTGGCCCCCCCTTCCCCTCTATCCATGCGTCCTGGAATAGGGTCGTGACATGAAACGTCTGCTATTGACTCCATACCTCTGCCCCCTCCCCTCTATCCATGAGCCCTGAAGTAGGGTCGTTACATGAAACGTCTGCCTTTGACTCCACCTCTGCCCCTCCCCTCTATCCATGAGCCCTGAAGTAGGGTTGTGACATGAAACGTCTGCCATTGACTCCACACCTCTGCCCCCCTCTATGTGCCCTGAAGTAGGGTCGTGACGTGAAACGTCTGCCATTGACTCCACACCTCTGGCCCTCTACCTATGTGCCCTGAAGTAGGGTCGTGACATGAAACGTCGTCTGCCATTTACTCCACACCTCTGCCCCTCCCCTATATCCATGAGCCCTGAAGTAGGGTCGTGACGTGAAACGTCTGCCATTGACTCCACCTCTGCCCCTCCCCTCTATCCATGAGCCCTGAAGTAGGGTCGTGACATGAAACGTCTGCCATTGACTCCACACCTCTGCCCCCCTCTATGTGCCCTGAAGTGGGGTTGTGACATGAAACGTCGTCTGCCATTGACCCCACCACTGCCCCCCCCTATCCATGAGCCCAGAGGTAGGGTCGTGACATGAAACGTCTGCCATTGACTCCACCTCTGCCCCTCCCCTCTATCCATGAGCCCTGAAGTAGGGTCGTGACATGAAACGTCTTCTGCTATTGACTCCACCTTTGCCCCCCCCCCCCTAATCAATGCGTCCTGAAGTAGGGTCGTGACATGAAACGTCGTCTGCCATTGACTCCACCTCTCTGCCCCCACCCCCTCTATCAATGAGCCCTGAGGTAGGGTCGTGACATGAAACGTCTGTCATTGACTCCACCTCTCTGCCGCCACCCCCTCTATCCATGAGCCCTTAAGTAGGGTTGTGACCTGAAACGTCAATGCTGTTACTATTGCTACTGATGGTGCTGCTGATGCTACTACTACAGCTGCTGATAATGATGCTTCTGCTGCTGCTGCTGATGTTGATGATGATGCTGCTGCTGATGAAGATATTGCTGATGATGATGCTGTTAGTGCTGATGGTGCTACTGATGATGATGCTAGTGCTGATGCTGCTGATGATGATGCTAGTGCTGCTGATGATGCTGCTGCTGCTGATGAAGCTATTGCTGATGATGCTGTTAGTGCTGATGCTACTGCTGCTGATGATGCTGTTAGTGCTGATGCTGCTGCTGATGATGCTACTGCTGATGATGATGATGATGCTCATACTCGTGCTGATGACACTGCTGCTGCTGATACTGCTGCTGACAATATTGGTACTGATTATGCTACTGCGATGGCAACTGTTCGAAGGTGCTGTTACTGCTGATGATGATGATGCTGCTGCTACTGCTGATGATGATGCTGCTGCTACTGCTGATGATGATGCTGCTGCTACTACTGATGATGATGCTGCTGCTACTGCTGATGATGATGCTGCTTCTACTAATGCTGCTCTTGGAGATGCTTTTGCTGACAGTGCTGATGGTGCTCTTTCTGCTGCTGATAATGATAGTGCCAATGCTGATGTTGCTAATGCTGATTGAGCTTGTTGATGTAGCTATGGCTGCTGTTGCCTGCTGTGTATGTGGGGTGTGCGTCTCTCTCTGTCTCTCCCCATGGAGATGTTAACTACCTCGCCTGGTATGCAGGAGGTCGTGGGTTTGATCCCAGACCCTATCGATGCCTGCTGCTGCTGTGTATGTGGGGTGTGTGTCTCTCTCCCCGTGGAGATGTTAACTACCTCGCCTGGTACGCAGGAGGTCGTGGGTTTGATCCCGGGCCCTGTCAGTGCCTGCTGATGCTGCTGTGTGTGTGTGGGGTGTGCGTGTTTCCTCGTGGAGATGTTAACTACCTCGTGTGTTTGTGGCTGCTCCAGATCGCCACACGATACGCCACTTTGCTGTTGAGCTATCATTTGTGATTCTGTATATTGTAATGACTTATTGTTGTTCTTTTGCTTATCTCCCCACCAACCCACACACCTACCCACTCACTCACCGATCCACTCACCCAAACACTCACCGACTCACTCACCCACCCATCCATCCACTCACCCACCCACTCACCCACCCACTCACCCATCCACTCACTCACCCACTCACCAACCCACCCACCCACTCACCCACTCACTCACCCACTCACCCACCCACTCACCAACCCACCCACTCACCCACTCACTCACCCACCCACCCACCCACTCACTCACCCACCCACCCACTCACTCACCCACTCACTCACCCACCCACCCACACACTCACCCACTCACCCACCCACTCACTCACCCACTCACCCACTCACTCACCCACTCACCCACCCACTCACCCACCCACTCACCCACTCACCCACCCACCCACCCACTCACCCACCCACCCACTCACCCACTCACTCACCCACTCACCCACCCACTCACCCACCCACTCACCCACTCACTCACCCACTCACCCACTCACCCACTCACCCACCCACTCACCAACCCACCCACTCACCCACTCACTCACCCACCCACCCACCCACTCACTCACCCACCCACCCACTCACTCACCCACTCACTCACCCACCCACCCACTCACTCACCCACTCACCCACCCACTCACCCACCCACCCACCCACTCACTCACCCACTCACCCACTCACTCACCCACTCACCCACCCACTCACCCACCCACTCACCCACTCACTCACTCACCCACTCACCCACCCACCCACCCACTCACCCACCCACCCACTCACCCACTCACTCACCCACTCACCCACCCACTCACCCACCCACTCACCCACTCACTCACCCACTCACCCACTCACCCACTCACTCACCCACCCACCCACCCACTCACTCACCCACCCACCCACTCACTCACCCACTCACCCACTCACCCACCCACTCACCCACCCACTCACCCACCCACTCACCCACCCACCCACCCACTCACCCACTCACCCACCCACCCACCCACCCCAGGGCTCCGTCTCCCACCAAGAGTAAGGAGCGGCCGTCCGATCGGCCCGGAGAGAAGTCACGTGACCGGGGGGCTGCCACGGAGAGGGGGGGGGCGGGGGGGGGTGGTGGTGGGGGTGGTGGGGGCCATCAGAGGGGGGGGAGGGAGAGGGGGGGCCGGGACAAGGACAAAAGAAGGTCGCAGAGCAGCGAGAGTAGCAGCAGGTGGGTGGGGGGGGTGGGGGGGTGGGTGGGGGGGTTGGTGGGTGGGGTGGGTGGGGGGTTGGTGGGTGGGGTGGGGGGGTGGGTTGGGGGGTGGGTGGGTGGGTGGGGGGGTGGGTTGGGGGGTTGGTGGGTGGGTGGGGGGGTGGGTTGGGGGGTTGGTGGGTGGGTGGGGGGGTGGGTTGGGGGGTTGGTGGGTGGGTGGGGGGGTTGGTGGGTGAGTGAATGGGTGAGTAGTGGACGGGTCAGTGGGTGAGTGAATGGGTGAGTGGGTGATTGAATGGGTGAGTGGTGGACAGGTCAGTGGGTGAGTGAATGGGTGAGTGGGTGATTGAATGGGTGAGTGGTGGACAGGTCAGTGGGTGAGTGAATGGGTGAGTGGGTGATTGAATGGGTGAGTGGTGGACGGGTCAGTGGGTGAGTGGTGGACGGGTCAGCGGGTGAGTGAGTGGGTCAGTGGGTGAGTGAATGGGTGAGTGGTGGACGGGTCAGTGGGTGAGTGAATGGGTCAGTGGGTGAGTGAATGGGTGAGTGGTGGACGGGTCAGTGGGTGAGTGAATGGGTGAGTGGTGGACGGGTCAGTGGTTGAGTGAATGGGTCAGTGGGTGAGTGAATGGGTGAGTGGTGGACAGGTCAGTGGGTGAGTGAATGGGTCAGTGGGTGAGTCAATGGGTCAGTGGGTGAGTGAATGGGTCAGTGGGTGAGTCAATGGGTCAGTGGGTGAGTGAATGGGTGAGTAGTGGACGGGTCAGTGGGTGAGTGAATGGGTGAGTGAATGGGTGAGTGGTGGACAGGTCAGTGGGTGAGTGAATGGGTGAGCGGTGGACAGGTCAGTGGGTGAGTGAATGGGTCAGTGGGTGAGTGAGTGGGTCAGTGGGTGAGTGGTGAACGGGTCAGTGGGTGAGTGAATGGGTGAGTGGTGGACGGGTCAGTGGGTGAGTGAATGGGTGAGTAGTGGACGGGTCAGTGGGTGAGTGGTGGACTGGTCAGTGGGTGAGTAAATGGGTGAGTGGTGGACGGGTCAGTGGGTGAGTGAATGGGTGAGTAGTGGACGGGTCAGTGGGTGAGTGGTGGACTGGTCAGTGGGTGAGTAAATGGGTGAGTGGTGGACGGGTCAGTGGGTGAGTGAATGGGTGAGTGGTGGACGGGTCAGTGGGTGAGTGAATGGGTGAGTGGTGGACGGGTCAGTGGGTGAGTGAATGGGTGAGTGGTGGACGGGTCAGTGGGTGAGTGAATGGGTGAGTGGTGGACGGGTCAGTGGGTGAGTGAATGGGTGAGTGAATGGGTGAGTGGTGGACGGGTCAGTGGGTGAGTGAATGGGTGAGTGGTGGACGGGTCAGTGGGTGAGTGAGTGGGTCAGTGGGTGAGTGAATGGGTGAGTGGTGGACAGGTCAGTGGGTGAGTGAATGGGTCAGTGGGTGAGTGAATGGGTGAGTGGTGGACGGGTCAGTGGGTGAGTGAATGGGTGAGTGGTGGACGGGTCAGTGGGTGAGTGAGTGGGTCAGTAGGTGAGTGAATGGGTGAGTGGTGGACGGGTCAGTGGGTGAGTGAATGGGTGAGTGGTGGACGGGTCATTGGGTGAGTGAATGGGTGAGTGAATGGGTGAGTGGTGGACGGGTCAGCGGGTGAGTGAATGGGTGAGTGGTGGACGGGTCAGTGGGTGAGTGAATGGGTCAGTGGGTGAGTGAATGGGTGAGTGGTGGACGGGTCAGTGGGTGAGTGAATGGGTGAGTGGTGGACGGGTCAGTGGGTGAGTGAGTGGGTCAGTGGGTGAGTGAATGGGTGAGTAGTGGACGGGTCAGTGGGTGAGTGAGTGGGTCAGTGGGTGAGTGAATGGGTGAGTAGTGGACGGGTCAGTGGGTGAGTGAATGGGTGAGTGGTGGACGGGTCAGTGGGTGAGTGAATGGGTGAGTGAATGGGTGAGTGGTGGACGGGTCAGCGGGTGAGTGAATGGGTGAGTGGGCGAGTGAATGGGTGAGTGGTGGACGGGTCAGTGGGTGAGTGAATGGGTGAGTGGTGGACGGGTCAGTGGGTGAGTGAATGGGTGAGTGGTGGACGGGTCAGTGGGTGAGTGAATGGGTGAGTGGTGGACGGGTCAGTGGGTGAGTGAATGGGTAAGTGGTGGACGGGTCAGTGGGTGAGTGAATGGGTGAGTGGTGGACGGGTCAGCGGGTGAGTGAATGGGTGAGTGGGCGAGTGAATGGGTGAGTGGTGGACGGGTCAGTGGGTGAGTGAATGGGTGAGTGGTGGACGGGTCAGTGGGTGAGTGAATGGGTGAGTGGTGGACGGGTCAGTGGGTGAATGAATGGGTGAGTGAGTGGGTCAGTGGGTGAGTGAATGGGTGAGTGAATGGGTGAGTGAGTGGGTCAGTGGGTGAATGAATGGGTGAGTGAATGGGTGAGTGGTGGACGGGTCAGTGGGTGAGTGAATGGGTGAGTAGTGGACGGGCCAGTGGGTGAGTGAATGGGTGAGTGAGTGGGTCAGTGGGTGAGTGAATGGGTCAGTGGGTGAGTGTATGGGTCAGTGGGTGAGTGATTGGGTGAGTGGTGGACGGGTCAGTGGGTGAGTGAATGGGTGAGTGAAGGGGTGAGTGGTGGACGGGTCAGTGGGTGAGTGAATGGGTCAGTGGATGAGTGAATGGGTCAGTGGGTGAGTGAATGGGTCAGTGGGTGAGTGAATGGGTGAGTGGTGGACAGGTCAGTGGGTGAGTGAATGGGTCAGTGGGTGAGTGAATGGGTCAGTGGGTGAGTGAATGGGTGAGTGGTGGACAGGTCAGTGGGTGAGTGAATGGGTCAGTGGGTGAGTGAATGGGTGAGTGGGTGAGTGAATGGGTGAGTGGTGGACGGGTCAGTGGGTGAGTGAGTGGGTCAGTGGGTGAGTGAGTGGGTCAGTGGGTGAGTGAATGGGTGAGTGGGTGAGTGAATGGGTCAGTGGGTGAGTGAATGGGTCAGTGGGTGAGTGAATGGATGAGTGGTGGACGGGTCAGTGGGTGAGTGAATGGGTGAGTGGTGGACGGGTCAGTGGGTGAGTGAATGGGTCACTGGGTGAGTGAATGGGTGAGTGGTGGACGGGTCAGTGGGTGAGTGAATGGGTGAGTGGTGGACGGGTCAGTGGGTGAGTGAATGGGTGAGTGGTGGACGGGTCAGTGGGTGAGTGAATGGGTCAGTGGGTGAGTGAATGGGTGAGTGGTGGACGGGTCAGTGGGTGAGTGAATGGGTGAGTGGTGGACGGGTCAGTGGGTGAGTGAATGGGTCAGTGGGTGAGTGAATGGGTGAGTAGTGGACGGGTCAGTGGGTGAGTGAATGGGTGAGTGAATGGGTGAGTGGTGGACAGGTCAGTGGGTGAGTGAATGGGTGAGCGGTGGACAGGTCAGTGGGTGAGTGAATGGGTCAGTGGGTGAGTGAGTGGGTCAGTGGGTGAGTGGTGAACGGGTCAGTGGGTGAGTGAATGGGTGAGTGGTGGACGGGTCAGTGGGTGAGTGAATGGGTGAGTAGTGGACGGGTCAGTGGGTGAGTGGTGGACTGGTCAGTGGGTGAGTGAATGGGTGAGTGGTGGACGGGTCAGTGGGTGAGTGAATGGGTGAGTAGTGGACGGGTCAGTGGGTGAGTGGTGGACTGGTCAGTGGGTGAGTAAATGGGTGAGTGGTGGACGGGTCAGTGGGTGAGTGAATGGGTGAGTGGTGGACGGGTCAGTGGGTGAGTGAATGGGTGAGTGGTGGACGGGTCAGTGGGTGAGTGAATGGGTGAGTGGTGGACGGGTCAGTGGGTGAGTGAATGGGTGAGTGGTGGACGGGTCAGTGGGTGAGTGAATGGGTGAGTGAATGGGTGAGTGGTGGACGGGTCAGTGGGTGAGTGAATGGGTGAGTGGTGGACGGGTCAGTGGGTGAGTGAGTGGGTCAGTGGGTGAGTGAATGGGTGAGTGGTGGACAGGTCAGTGGGTGAGTGAATGGGTCAGTGGGTGAGTGAATGGGTGAGTGGTGGACGGGTCAGTGGGTGAGTGAATGGGTGAGTGGTGGACGGGTCAGTGGGTGAGTGAGTGGGTCAGTAGGTGAGTGAATGGGTGAGTGGTGGACGGGTCAGTGGGTGAGTGAATGGGTGAGTGGTGGACGGGTCATTGGGTGAGTGAATGGGTGAGTGAATGGGTGAGTGGTGGACGGGTCAGCGGGTGAGTGAATGGGTGAGTGGTGGACGGGTCAGTGGGTGAGTGAATGGGTCAGTGGGTGAGTGAATGGGTGAGTGGTGGACGGGTCAGTGGGTGAGTGAATGGGTGAGTGGTGGACGGGTCAGTGGGTGAGTGAGTGGGTCAGTGGGTGAGTGAATGGGTGAGTAGTGGACGGGTCAGTGGGTGAGTGAGTGGGTCAGTGGGTGAGTGAATGGGTGAGTAGTGGACGGGTCAGTGGGTGAGTGAATGGGTGAGTGGTGGACGGGTCAGTGGGTGAGTGAATGGGTGAGTGAATGGGTGAGTGGTGGACGGGTCAGCGGGTGAGTGAATGGGTGAGTGGGCGAGTGAATGGGTGAGTGGTGGACGGGTCAGTGGGTGAGTGAATGGGTGAGTGGTGGACGGGTCAGTGGGTGAGTGAATGGGTGAGTGGTGGACGGGTCAGTGGGTGAGTGAATGGGTGAGTGGTGGACGGGTCAGTGGGTGAGTGAATGGGTAAGTGGTGGACGGGTCAGTGGGTGAGTGAATGGGTGAGTGGTGGACGGGTCAGCGGGTGAGTGAATGGGTGAGTGGGCGAGTGAATGGGTGAGTGGTGGACGGGTCAGTGGGTGAGTGAATGGGTGAGTGGTGGACGGGTCAGTGGGTGAGTGAATGGGTGAGTGGTGGACGGGTCAGTGGGTGAATGAATGGGTGAGTGAGTGGGTCAGTGGGTGAGTGAATGGGTGAGTGAATGGGTGAGTGAGTGGGTCAGTGGGTGAATGAATGGGTGAGTGAATGGGTGAGTGGTGGACGGGTCAGTGGGTGAGTGAATGGGTGAGTAGTGGACGGGCCAGTGGGTGAGTGAATGGGTGAGTGAGTGGGTCAGTGGGTGAGTGAATGGGTCAGTGGGTGAGTGAATGGGTCAGTGGGTGAGTGAATGGGTGAGTGGTGGACGGGTCAGTGGGTGAGTGAATGGGTGAGTGAAGGGGTGAGTGGTGGACGGGTCAGTGGGTGAGTGAATGGGTCAGTGGATGAGTGAATGGGTCAGTGGGTGAGTGAATGGGTCAGTGGGTGAGTGAATGGGTGAGTGGTGGACAGGTCAGTGGGTGAGTGAATGGGTCAGTGGGTGAGTGAATGGGTCAGTGGGTGAGTGAATGGGTGAGTGGTGGACAGGTCAGTGGGTGAGTGAATGGGTCAGTGGGTGAGTGAATGGGTGAGTGGGTGAGTGAATGGGTGAGTGGTGGACGGGTCAGTGGGTGAGTGAGTGGGTCAGTGGGTGAGTGAGTGGGTCAGTGGGTGAGTGAATGGGTGAGTGGGTGAGTGAATGGGTCAGTGGGTGAGTGAATGGGTCAGTGGGTGAGTGAATGGATGAGTGGTGGACGGGTCAGTGGGTGAGTGAATGGGTGAGTGGTGGACGGGTCAGTGGGTGAGTGAATGGGTGAGTGAATGGGTGAGTGGTGGACGGGTCAGTGGGTGAGTGAATGGGTGAGTGGTGGACGGGTCAGTGGGTGAGTGAATGGGTGAGTGGTGGACGGGTCAGTGGGTGAGTGAATGGGTCAGTGGGTGAGTGAATGGGTGAGTGGTGGACGGGTCAGTGGGTGAGTGAATGGGTGAGTGGTGGACGGGTCAGTGGGTGAGTGAATGGGTCAGTGGGTGAGTGAATGGGTGAGTAGTGGACGGGTCAGTGGGTGAGTGAATGGGTGAGTGGTGGACGGGTCAGTGGGTGAGTGAATGGGTCAGTGGGTGAGTGAATGGGTGAGTGGTGGACGGGTCAGTGGGTGAGTGAATGGGTCAGTGGGTGAGTGAATGGGTGAGTGGGTGAGTGAATGGGTGAGTGGTGGACGGGTCAGTGGGTGAGTGAATGGGTCAGTGGGTGAGTGAATGGGTCAGTGGGTGAGTGAATTAATGAACTGGAACTTCTCCCCTCTCCTACTCCCCTTCTCTCTCCCCCCCACACCTCTCCCCACCACCTCCCCCATCTCTCCCCCCACTCCCCCCACCACTCTCCCCCCACTCCCCCCACCACTCTCCCCCCACTCCCCCCCCCCCCCCCCCCCCCCCCATCTCTCTCCCATTTTTCCCAGCTCGGGCTCCAGCCGTTCGGGCTCCAGCTCCAGCTCCGGCTCCAGCTCCGGCTCCGGCTCAGGCTCCTCCACGTCACGCTCCTCCTCCTCCTCCTCCTCCACGTCGCGCTCCTCCTCCTCCTCATCCTCCTCCTCCTCCTCCGTCTCCCCCTCGCCGGGGAGGAGGGGGGCGGGGGCGGGGGCGGGGGGGGGTGGCCCCCCTGGCGGGGGGCCGGCCGGGGGTGGGGGCGGAGGAGCGCCGGGCGGGGGCTCACGGGCGGGGGGGGGAGGAGGTGGAGGGGGAGGAGGTGGAGGAGGGGGAGGAGGAGGTGGGGGAGGAGGTGGGGGAGGAGGGGGCCGCAACGCCGGTGGGGGCGGGGGAGGAGGGGGGAGGGGCGCCGGGGGGAGGGCGAGGGGGAGGGGCGGGCACGGGGAGAAGAGGGGCCGCTCCAAGTGAGTGTGTGGGAGAGAGAGTGGCGGGGTGGGGGAGTGGTGAGAGGGTGAGAGGGTGAGTGGTGAGTGAGAGGGTGAGTGGTGAGTGAGAGGGTGAGTGTGTGGGAGAGAGAGTGGCGGGGTGGGGGAGTGGTGAGAGGGTGAGTGGTGAGAGGGTGAGTGATGAGTGAGAGGGTGAGTGATGAGAGGGTGAGTGAGAGGGTGAGTGAGAGGGTGAGTGTCCATGTGTGTGGGAGAGAGAGTGACAGTGTGGGTGAGTGAGAGGGTGAGTGATGAGTGAGAGGGTGAGTGGTGAGTGAGAGGGTGAGTGGTGAGTGAGAGGGTGAGTGGTGAGTGAGAGGGTGAGTGGTGAGTGAGAGGGTGAGAGGGTGAGTGAGAGGGTGAGTGGTGAGTGAGAGGGTGAGTGATGAGTGAGAGGGTGAGTGGTGAGTGTGAGGGTGAGTGGTGAGTGAGAGGGTGAGAGGGTGAGTGAGAGGGTGAGTGGTGAGTGAGAGGGTGAGTGATGAGTGAGAGGGTGAGTGAGAGGGTGAGTGGTGAGTGGTGAGTGAGAGGGTGAGTGATGAGTGTGAGGGTGAGTGATGAGTGAGAGGGTGAGTGGTGAGTGTGAGGGTGAGTGGTGAGTGAGAGGGTGAGTGGTGAGTGAGAGGGTGAGTGGTGAGTGAGAGGGTGAGTGAGAGGGTGAGTGGTGAGTGGTGAGTGAGAGGGTGAGTGATGAGTGTGAGGGTGAGTGATGAGTGAGAGGGTGAGTGGTGAGTGAGAGGGTGAGTGATGAGTGAGAGGGTGAGTGAGAGGGTGAGTGGTGAGTGGTGAGTGAGAGGGTGAGTGATGAGTGTGAGGGTGAGTGATGAGTGAGAGGGTGAGTGGTGAGTGTGAGGGTGAGTGGTGAGTGAGAGGGTGAGTGGTGAGTGAGAGGGTGAGTGGTGAGTGAGAGGGTGAGTGAGAGTGTGAGTGTCCATGTGTGTGGGAGAGAGAGTGACAGTGTGGGTGAGTGATGAGAGGGTGAGTGAGAGGGTGAGTGATGAGTGAGAGGGTGACTGTCCATGTGTGTGGGAGAGAGTGACAGTGTGGGTGAGTGATGAGAGGGTGAGCAGTGAGAGAGAGAGGGGGTATGTGTGAGTGTCCATGTGTGTGGGAGAGAGAGTGACAGTGTGGGTGAGAGGGTGAGTGATGAGTGAGAGGGAGAGTGACAATGTGGGTGAGTGAGAGGGTGAGTGTTAGTGTCCATGTGTGTGGGAGAGAGAGTGACTGTGTGGGTGAGTGAGTGATGAGAGAGAGTGGGAGTTGAGTGATGAGAGAGAGGGTGAGTGTGAGTGTCCATGTGTGTGGGAGATTGAGAGGGTGAGTGATGAGATGAATTGTGAGCGAGATGGCGAGTGATTGTCCGTGTATGTGTGTGTTTGGGAGTGTGACAGGGAGAGCGAGTGACAGAATGAGTGTCCGTTTGAGTGACTGTGTGGGTGAGTGTGTGATGAGAGAGAGTGGGAGATGAGTGAGAGGGTGAGTGATGAGAGAGAGGGTGAGTGTGAGTGTCCATGTGTGTGGGAGATTGAGAGGGTGAGTGATGAGAGGAATTGTGAGCGAGATGGCGAGTGATTGTCCATGTGTGTGTATTTGGGAGTGTGACAGGGAGAGCGAGTGACAGAATGAGTGTCCGTTTGAGTGACTGTGTGGGTGAGTGTGTGATGAGAGAGAGTGGGAGATGAGTGAGAGGGTGAGTGATGAGAGAGAGGGTGAGTGTGAGTGTCCATGTGTGTGGGAGATTGAGAGGAATTGTGAGCGAGATGGCGAGTGATTGTCCATGTATGTGTGTGTTTGGGAGTGTGACAGGGAGAGCGAGTGACAGAATGAGTGTCCGTTTGTGTCTTTGTGTGCGTCCGTGTATGTGTGGGTACCTCCACGTGCGTGTGTGTGAGTGTCCACGGCTTTGTGTTCATACGTGTCTGTGAGTGTCCGCGTGTGTGTCCACGGTGGAAAAACTCTGTTGTGAATGCTGTGGGCTTACTCGCCAACACACTGGTGCGCTCAACTAGTAGCTCATCGGCACGTTATGTTCACGTGATGAAGCTTCCTAATTGCCCGTGTCGAGAGGCGAGGAATGGGGTATAGGAATAGGTTTTAACCCTTTTAACTGGCACAAAAACTGAGACGGCTTTTCTTAGAGCCCCTTTAGTCTCCATTGGTGTTGGACCAGAAGACGCCAAAAGGCGTACAACTCAAAAACAGCAGAGCACCATCAGAGTATTGAGGGCTCGGGGTGAGCATTAACATTGTGAGACCTCCTTTGCCAGTAAACAAGATATAGTAATAGGTTTTAACCCTTTTAACTGGCACAAAAACTGACACCTTTATTCAAGGCATCGTGTTTGCAATAACCACAACACAAGCAGTCAAAATGCAAACGAAAAAGAGACAACTCTGATAATAATATGCACCGTCCTTGAATTTGATTGGTCCACACCCGAGACAGCTTTTCTTAGAGCCCCTTTAGTCTCCATTGGTGTTGGACCAGAAGACGCCAAAAGGGTAAAACCTATTCCTATATCTTGTTTCTGGCAAAGGAGGTCTCATAAGGTGAGGAATGGTTGTGGTTGTGTTTGCCTACGTCCCCACCGAAGACGGACATCCGTGGAGGGATGCTGGCAAGGCCGATGAGTCGGATGCCTTCTACGACCTCCTGTCGCAGGGGCTGGCTAAAGTGGCCCCTCGGGATGGGGTCATCTTGTTGGGCGACTTCAATGCCCGAGTTGGTCGTGATGCTGGCACCTGGCCTGGAGTGACTGGAAGGCATGGGCCAGATCAGCTCAATAGCAACGGCAGGAGGCTGCTAGATTTTCGTTCAGGCCCACGGGCTCGCAATTACCAACACGCTGTTCCGGCATCGGCATGCATCCACACAACATCGTGGATGCACGCCGGGTCCAAGCAAAGAACGTCTGCCGGACTACGTAGTGACGGACCGGCGGATGCGGGCCCATGTCCTTGACACCGGGACCTACCGTGGAGCTGATCCTGCCCCACTCTGACCATCGACCAGTCATCTGTAAGATGCGCCTGCCATTCTTCCGCTCCGGTGGCGGGTGTACACCCAGGACCCCCGCTCAAACCCAGGTAGTCGGCATCTCACCGCAGTGAGAGATAGAGAGAGAGACTTAATATACGGCGGCAGTAGGCATTGTCAGGGTCCGGGACATGAACCCACGACCTCCCGTATACCGGGCGAGGTAGTTAACATCTCCCAGCCTCCGTGGTGCTCTCTGTGTCGGTAACCCTCTCCCCTTCCCCGGGTCCGCCTTTGTCTCCCCAGGTCCGCTTCTCCGAAGAAGGGCGCCAAGGAGAAGGGAGGAGGGGGAGGGGAGAGGGTGCGGGAGAGGGACAGGGAGCGTGAGAGGGAGCGCGAGCGGGAGCGCGAGAGGGAGCGGGAGCGACGCAAGCGTAGTCCAACACCGAAGCCGACCAAGGTCCACGTGGGCCGGCTGACTCGCAACGTCAGCAAGGTAGGCGCGGAGAGAGACACGGGGAGAGAGAGACACGGGGAGAGAGAGACACGGGGAGAGAGAGACACGGGGAGAGAGACACGGGGAGAGACACGGGGAGAGAGACACGGGGAGAGACACGGGCGGGGAGCGAGACACGGGGAGAGAGTCACGGGCGGGGAGAGACACGGGAGAGACACGGGCGGGGAGAGACACGGGCGGGGAGAGACACGGGCGGGGAGAGACACGGGGAGAGAGACACGGGGAGAGGCACGGGGAGAGACACGGGGAGAGACACGGGGAGACACGGGGAGAGACACGGGGAGAGGCACGGGGAGAGACACGGGGAGAGACACGGGGAGAGACACGGGGAGAGGCACTGGGAGAGACACTGGGAGAGACACGGGGAGAGACATGGGGAGAGACACGGGGAGAGGCACTGGGAGAGACACTGGGAGAGACACGGGGAGAGGCACTGGGAGAGACACGGGGAGAGACACGGGGAGAGGCACTGGGAGAGACACGGGGAGAGGCACGGGGAGAGAGACGCGGGGAGAGGCACTGGGAGAGGCACTGGGAGAGACACTGGGAGAGACAAGGGGAGAGACGCGGGGAGAGACGCGGGGAGAGGCGCGGGGAGAGGCGCGGGGAGAGACACGGGGAGAGACACGGGGAGAGACACGGGGAGAGTCACGGGGAGAGACACGGGGACAGAGAGAGACACGGGGACAGAGAGAGACACGGGGACAGAGAGAGACAGAGAGAGACACGGGGACAGAGAGAGACACGGGGACAGAGAGAGACACGGGGACAGAGAGAGACACGGGGAGAGAGACACGGGGACGGAGAGAGACACGGGGACGGAGAGAGACAGAGAGAGACACGGGGACAGAGAGAGACACGGGGAGAGAGACACGGGGACGGAGAGAGACACGGGGACGGAGAGAGACAGAGAGAGACACGGGGACAGAGAGAGACACGGGGACAGAGAGAGACAGAGAGAGACACGGGGACAGAGAGAGACACGGGACAGAGAGAGACACGGGGACAGAGAGAGACACGGGGACAGAGAGAGAGACATGGGGACAGAGAGAGACAGAGAGAGACACGGGGACAGAGAGAGACACGGGGACGGAGAGAGACAGAGAGAGACACGGGGACAGAGAGAGACACGGGGACGGAGAGAGACACGGGGACGGAGAGAGACACGGGGACGGAGAGAGATACGGGGACAGAGAGAGAGAGAGACACGGGGACAGAGAGAGACACGGGGACAGAGAGAGATACGGGGACAGAGAGAGAGAGAGACACGGGGACAGAGAGAGACACGGGGACAGAGAGAGACACGGGGACAGAGAGAGACACGGGGACAGAGAGAGACACGGGGACAGAGAGAGACACGGGGACAGAGAGAGACACGGGGACAGAGAGAGAGACACGGGGACAGAGAGAGACACGGGGACATAGAGAGACACGGGGACAGAGAGAGACACGGGGAGAGAGAGAGACACGGGGAGAGAGATAAGGGGAGACATGGATGGGAAGAGAGACACGGGGACAAGGGGAGTTTGACACGTGGAGAGAGATGATGATGCTGCTGATGATGATATTGATGATGTTGATGTCCAGGAAGACATAGTGGAGATCTTCTCTGATAAGGTGAAGATAGTGGAGATGGTGATGATGATACTGATGTTCATGATGATGATACTGATGGTGCTGTTGATGATGATGCTGTTGATGATGATTCTGTTGATGATGATGATGACGGTGTTGATGATGATGATGGTGTTGATGACGATGGTGTTGATGATGATGGTGTTGATGATGATGATGGTGTTGATGATGATGGTGCTGTTGATGATGATGGTGTTGATGATGATGGTGTTGATGATGATGGTGTTGATGATGATGGTGTTGATGATGATGGTGTTGATGACGACGGTGTTGATGACGATGCTGTTGATGACGATGCTGTTGATGACGATGCTGTTGATGACGGTGATGACGATGATGATGCTGTTGGCCAGGATCACATGGTGGAGATCTTCTCTGCCTATGGCAAGGTGAAGATGGTGGAGATGTTGATGATGATACTGATGTTCATGACGATGACGATGGTGGTGTTGATGACGATGGTGGTGTTGGCCAGGATCACATGGTGGAGATCTTCTCTGCCTACGGCAAGGTGAAGATGGTGGAGATGGTGATACTGATGTTCATGATGATACTGATGGTGTTGATGACGATGATGATGCTGTTGGCCAGGATCACATGGTGGAGATCTTCTCTGCCTACGGCAAGGTGAAGATGGTGGAGATGGTGATGATGATACTGATGGTGCTGTTGATGATGGTGTTGGCCAGGATCACATGGTGGAGATCTTCTCTGCCTACGGCAAGGTGAAGATGGTGGAGATGCCGTCAGACCGCCTCCACCCGCACCTGGGCAAGGGCTACGCCTACGTGGAGTTTGGTGAGGCGCTGGAGGCTGAGAAAGCCATCCGCCATATGGACGGAGGTACGGAGAGACGGAGGCATTCACACACACACACACGTAGATGTAAAATAAACAATAAAATAATAAAAATATAAAACAATAAACATATAAAACAATAAAATAATAAAAATATAAAACAATAAAAATATAAAATAATAAAAATATAAAATAATAAAAATATAAAACAATAAAAATATAAAATAATAAAAAATATAAAACAATAAAATAATAAAAATATAAAACAATAAAATAATAAAAATATAAAACAATAAAATAATAAAAATATAAAACAATAAAATTATTATTCTTGGTTCTTTCGGTAAAGTCACCACGTAGATAGGGAAACAATAAAATAAAAAAATATATAAAACAATAAAATAATAAAAATATAAAACGATAAAATAATAAAAATATAAAACAATAAAATTCTCACGATGTTTCTACTGAAACACAAAGCAATCATCGTCAGGTGTGAAAACCACAGCAAGAGACCTCCTTTGCCAGTAACAAGATATAGGAATAGGTTTTAACCTTTTAACTGGCACAAAAAACTGACAACCTTTATTCAAGGCATCGTGTCTGCAATGACCACAACACAAGCAGTCAAAATGCAAACAAAAAGAGACAACTCCGATAATAATGATATTATTGGCACTGTCCTTGAATTTGATTGGTCCACACCAGAGACGGCTTTTCTTAGAGCCCTTTAGTCTCCACTGGTGTTGGGACCAGAAGACGCCAAAAGGCGTACAACTCAAAAACAGCGCACCATCAGAGTATTGAGGGCTCGGGGTGAGCACTTACATTATGAGACCTCCTTTGCCAGTAACAAGATATAGGAATAGGTTTTACCCTTTTTAACTGGCACAAAAACTGACAACCTTTATTCAAGGCATCGTGTTTGCAATAACCACAACACAAGCAGTCAAAATGCAAACCACCAGCTGTAACCATCCGTACTGTGCCAGGCTAGGTGCAGGAGGTCTCGGGACAGACCCAGCAGGTGCCATGGGTTGGCTGAGATGACCAGTAGATGCACCACCACCAGCTGTAACCATCCGTACTGTGCCAGGCTAGGTGCAGGAGGTCACGGGACAGATATGCACAGAGAGATAGATACACTCATATCCTCTCTGGCCCCTCCTCCCCTCTCTCTGTCCCCTCCCCCCCTCTCTCTGGCCCCTCCTCCCCTCTGGCCCCTCCCCTCTCTCTGGCCCCTCCTCCCCTCTCTCTGGCCCCTCCTCCCCTCTCTCTGGCCCCTCCTCCCCTCTGGCCCCTCCCCTCTCTCTGGCCCCTCCTCTGTCCCCTCCTCCCCCCTCTCTGGCCCCTCCTCCCCTCTCTCTGGCCCCTCCTCCCCTCTGGCCCCTCCCCTCTCTCTGGCCCCTCCTCCCCTCTCTCTGTCCCCTCCTCCCCTCTCTCTGGCCCCTCCTCCCCTCTCTCTGGCCCCTCCTCCCCTCTCTCTGTCCCCTCCTCCCCTCTCTTTGGCCCCTCCTCCCCTCTGGCCCCTCCCCTCTCTCTGGCCCCTCCTCTGTCCCCTCCTCCCCCCTCTCTGGCCCCTCCTCCCCTCTGGCCCCTCCTCCCCTCTGGCCCCTCCTCCCCTCTGGCCCCTCCTCCCCTCTGGCCCCTCCTCCCCTCTGGCCCCTCCTCCCCTCTCTCTGGCCCCTCCCCCCCTCTCTCTGGCCCCTCCCCCCCCCCCCAGGTCAGATCGATGGTCAGGAGGTGACGGCCACGGCCGTGCTGGCCCCCCGCCCACGGCCCCCCCCCCCGGCGTCCCAGCCCCCCCCCTCCTCCGCCGCGTCGCCCCCCCCCCATGCTGCCCCCCCTCGCGTGGAGACGCTCGCCGCCGGCAGCCAGGCCTCGACGCAGGTGACGTGTGTGTGTAGTGTGTGTGACGTGTGTGTGTGTGTGTGTAGTGTGTGTGTAGTGTGTGTGTATATGTAGTGTGTGTGTAGTGTGTGTGTATAGTGTGTGTGACGTGTGTGTGTGTAGTGTAGTGTGTGTGTGTAGTGTAGTGTGTGTGTAGTGTGTGTGACGTGTGTGTGTATGTAGTGTGTATGTAGTGTGTGTAGTGTAGTGTGTGTGTATAGTGTGTAGTGTGTATGACGTGTGTGTGTAGTGTGTGTGTAGTGTGTATGTAGTGTGTGTAGTGTGTGTGTGTGTGACGTGTGTGTGTTGTGCCGGAGGCCCCGGGGGGCCAGGCGTCTATGACGTCTCCTGGCCAAACCCCAATTGGCGGAGCCAGGAGATTGAATATCTACCCTCGGGGCTACTCCAGAAACAACGAAAAGCCACTACGGGTGGCCACGTGGAATGTTCGAACGCTCACTGCAGAGGAGAGGCTGCCACTCCTCTGTCGGGAGCTGGACCGGTACCCGCCTGGATCTATGCGGCATTCAGGAGGTCCGGTGGACCGGCTCTGGCTCCTGCCACCATGAGGGGTGGACAGTCCTCTACTCGGGGCAGCAGACTGCCAAACAACAGGGTGTGGGTCTTCTTTTGAACAAAAGAATGAAGGGGGCGTGGGAGCGTGGCGGTGAGGTGTGGAAAGCTGTAAGCCCCAGGCTACTTTGGGCTCGCCTTCCCATCAACCGGAGGCGAGGAATGGTGGTCGTGGTTACTTATGCCCCCACCGAAGATGAACATCCGTGGAGGGATGCAGGCAAAGCCGATGAGTCAGATGCCTTCTATGACCTGTCACAGGTGCTGGCTAAAGTGGCCCCTCGGGATAGAGTCATCATGTTGGGTGACTTCAATGCCCGAGTTGGTCATGATACTGGCACCTGGTCTGGAGTGATTGGAGAGCATGGGCCAGATCAGCTCAATAACAACGGTAGGAGGCTGCTAGATTTTTGTGCAGCCCATGGGCTTGTAATTACCAACACGCTGTTCCGGCATCGGCGCATCCACACAACATCATGGATGCATGCCGGGTCCAAGCAAGAACATCTGCTGGACTACATAGTGACGGACCAGCGAATGCGAGCCCATGTCCTTGACACCAGGACCTACCGTGGAGCTGATCTGCCCTCTGACCATCGACTAGTCATCTGTAAGATGCGCCTGCCATTCTTCCACTCCGGTGGTGGGTGTACACCCAGGACCCCATTCCAACCTAAAGTGGCCTGGTCTCAGTTATCTGATGAAAGTTGCAAGCGAGAATTTCATCATCGCTTGCGGCTGGGATTGGCATCGTCCCCGACTCCTCCTGACGTCGAGGGTAAATGGGCGAGGTTTAGGACTGTGACTCATGCAGCTGCAATGGCTGCTTTGGGTACGCGGTCCAGACCTCCCCAGACACCCTGGATGACAGAGGAGTTGTTCAGGATGGTTGAGAAAAAGCGACAGGCCCACTGTCATCGGCTACAGAATCCCACGTCAGAGAATGAGGAGGCTTACCGCAGCCTTCGCTCGGAGGTTCGGAGAGCCGTGAGGTGCTGCAAGGATGGGTGGTGGTCGCGGGTTGCTGAGGAGATGGAGTCTGCCTCAGTGGCCCGTGATCACAAATCTCTATTTAACTCCATCAAAAAAGTAACCTGCAGCGCCACACCTATTACTATCATTAGGGGAAAAAACGGTGATCCAATTTCCGACCCCCAGGAACAGGTTCGCAGATTTGCTGAGCATTTCTGTGAGGTCCTGGGGGAGGGAAAATCCCTCAGCCAGGAAAACATCGTGGCACAAAGTGAGGATGACCCTGCTGAGGCTGCGGTGCCTCAAATATTGGATGAAGTCACCCCCTGTGAGTGGCTGGCTGAGGTGCCATCTGCTGAGGAAGTATTGAAGGCGATCCGGAGTCTGAGACCAGGAAAGGCAGCGGGCAGAGATGATCTCCCAAGCGAAATGCTGAGGGAGGGTGGCGTTTGTGCACAGACTGCCCTATATGACATCATAACAATAGTCTGGACCACTGGACGGGTTCCGCAGGATTGGAAGGATGCCCTGGTGGTCCCCCTTTTTAAGAAGGGGGACCGCACAGACTGTAACAACTACAGGGGCATCTCACTCCTCAGTGTGCCGGGAAAGGTCCTGGCAAGGATTATTCAGCATCGCCTTGCCAGGCACGCTGAGGAGAGGCTTGCGGAGCCCCAATGCGGTTTCAGGAAAGGGCGGTCCTGCACAGATGCCATATTTTCTGTCCGTCTGCTACAGCAGAGGTGTAGGGAATTCCAACAAGACCTACATCTCTGCTTTATTGACCTGGTCAAGGCCTATGATACCATCAGTAGGCCTGGGCTCTGGGTCGTTCTTCGTGCTTTTGGAGTACCTGACCCTCTGCTCACGATCATTAAGGACCTTCATGATGGTGAGCGGGCCCGGGTAAAACTACGTGGCCGGGAGTCAGAGCCATTCCCTGTACACCTTGGGGTGCGACAGGGATGTCCTCTGGCTCCCACATTATTTAACATCTATTTTGACCACGTAGTTCGTGAAGCCTTCAATAGCTGTACCGGGGGAATCTCCATATGGTACAGATATAATGGGAGGCTAATCGATGCCCGGGTGCGGTCAAGGGATGGCTCCCTATTGCTCAACCACGTTATGTATGCTGATGATTTGGTAATATTTGCTCAGTCAGAGGAGGAGTTGGAGACGCTGCTGCTGAGACTGGAGCGTGCCACTAAGAGGTGGGGCCTTACCATCAGCCCCACCAAAACTAAGCACCTGCCTGGGTATTTTGTACCATCGGACACTCCACCCCCACAACTCCCAATCGGTGATGGGGCAGTTGTGGAGAGAGTGGAGAGTTTCCCATACCTGGGCAGTGTGCTTATGACTGGCTCCAGTTTAACAGCAGAGGTCTCACTCCGAATCAGTCGAGCGGCAATATCTTTTCATCGGTTGCGTAACGCTGTGTGGAAGCTACCTGGTCTGTCGCTCCGCACTAAGCTTCAGGTCTTCTCGGCCACGGTCATTCCCTCCCTTCTCTACGCTTGCGAAACGTGGACCCCCCTAATGGAACATCTTCGCCGGTTAGAAACATTTAGGCTGGCCTGCCTGCGATCTATCCTGGGTTTAACCAGACTGGATTGTGTGAGGAGCTCACAAATCCTTGAAAGATCTGGGCAGGGTCCCATCGGTGAGCTCCTCCGGCAGGCAAGGCTGCGATGGCTGGGTCATGTAGCCCGCATGCCCAGCCACCGCATGCCGAAACAGCTTTTGTTTGGCCGGATTGAGGGGGCTAAGCGGGCGCGGCACGGGCTAGAGAAGAGATGGAGTGATGTGGTACAGGAGGACGTGGAGCTGAGTGGACTTGCCGATGACTGGTACCAGCGGTGTCAAGATCGGCCTCTGTGGAGGAGGCTCGTGAAGGATGCTACTGGGCAGTTGGAGGCAGTCGTCCTCCAACAACAACGGAGGGCGGAGGAGCGACGCTCAAAACAGCGAGCGGAGTGCCGGGTGGCTAAAGCACAGCAGGTTGGCACAGTAGGGGGCACAGGTGGTGCATCAGCCAGTCATCTCAGTCAGTCGACCCGTGGCACCTGGGTCTGCCCCGTGACCTCCTGCCAGCGGGCGTTCGACACTTCACGTGGCCTCAGGGTGCACATAGCCTGGCACAAGCGTCGTGACGTCACCGCCACTTAGTGGCGAATGGCGGTTGTTGTTGTTGTTGTATGTGTGTATGTGTGTGTAGTGTGTGTAGTGCATGTGTATGTAGTGTGTAGTGTGTGTGTGTAGTGTGTGTGTATAGTGTGTGTGTGTAGTGTGTGTGACGTGTGTGTGTATGTGTGTAGTGTGTATGTAGTGTGTGTGTAGTGTAGTGTGACGTGTGTGTATGTGTGTAGTGTGTGTAGTGTGTGTGACGTGTGTGTGTATAGTGTGTGTGTAGTGTGTTGTGTGTGTGTGTAGTGTGTGTGTATGTAGTGTGTGTAGTGTGTGACGTGTGTGTGTATGTAGTGTGTGTAGTGTGTGTGTAGTGTGTGTGACGTGTGTGTGTGTGTGTAGTGTATGTAGTGTGTGTGTGTAGTGTGTGTAGTGTGTGTGACGTGTGTGTGTGTGTAGTGTATGTAGTGTGTGTGTGTAGTGTGTGTGTATGTAGTGTGTAGTGTGTGTAGTGTGTGTGTATAGTGTGTGTGTGTAGTGTGTGTATAGTGTGTGTGTAGTGTATGTGTGTGTAGTGTGTGTGACGTGTGTGTGTATAGTGTGTAGTGTGTATGTAGTGTGTGTAGTGTGTGTAGTGTGTGTGACGTGTGTGTGTATGTAGTGTGTTGTGTGTGTGTATAGTGTGTGTGTATGTAGTGTGTGTGTAGTGTGTGTGTAGTGTGTGTATGTAGTGTGTGTGACGTGTGTGTGTATAGTGTGTGTGTAGTGTGTATGTAGTGTGTGTGTGTAGTGTGTGTAGTGTGTGTGACGTGTGTGTGACGTGTGTGTGTATGTAGTGTATGTAGTGTGTGTAGTGTGTGTGTAGTGTGTGTGTGTATGTGTGTAGTGTGTGTGTAGTGTGTGTGTAGTGTGTGTGACGTGTGTGTGTGTGTAGTGTAGTGTGTGTGTGTAGTGTAGTGTGTGTAGTGTGTGTGTAGTGTGTGTGTGTGTAGTGTGTGTGTGTAGTGTGTGTAGTGTGTGTAGTGTGTGTGTGTAGTGTAGTGTGTGTGTAGTGTGTGTGTAGTGTGTATGTGTGTAGTGTGTGTGTGTATGTAGTGTGTAGTGTGTGTGTAGTGTGTGTGTATGTAGTGTGTAGTGTGTGTGTGTGTAGTGTGTGTAGTGTGTGTGTGTGTGTAGTGTGTGTGACGTGTGTGTGTATAGTGTGTGTAGTGTAGTGTGTGTGTATAGTGTGTGTGACGTGTGTGTGTGTGTGTGTAGTGTGACGTGTGTGTGTGTGTGTAGTGTGTGTGACGTGTGTGTGTATGTAGTGTGTGTAATGTAGTGTAGTGTGTGTGTATAGTGTGTGTGACGTGTGTGTGTGTGTGTAGTGTGACGTGTGTGTGTGTGTGTGTAGTGTGTGTGTGTAGTGTGTGTGTATGTAGTGTGTGTGTGTGTAGTGTGTGTATGTGTGTAGTGTGTAGTGTGTGTGTGTGTAGTGTGTGTGACGTGTGTGTGTGTGTAGTGTGTGTGACGTGTGTGTGTGTGTGTAGTGTGTGTGTGTAGGGTGTGTGTAGTGTGTGTGTAGTGTGTGTAGTGTGTGTAGTGTGTGTGACGTGTGTGACGTGTGTGTGTATGTGTGTAGTGTGTGTGTGTATGTAGTGTGTGACGTGTGTGTGTAGTGTGTGTGACGTGTGTGTATGTAGTGTGTGTGTGTAGTAGTGTGTGTGTGTAGTGTGTGACGTGTGTGTGTGTGTAGTGTGTGTAGTGTGTGTGTGTGTAGTGTGTGTAGTGTGTGTGTGTGTGACGTGTGTGTGTAGTGTAGTGTGTGTGTAGTGTGTGTAGTGTGTGTGACGTGTGTGTGTATGTGTGTATGTGTGTGTAGTGTATGTGTGTGTGTAGTGTGTGTGTGTAGTGTGTGTGTGTAGTGTGTGTGACGTGTGTGTGTGTGTATGTAGTGTGTGTGTAGTGTGTCTGTGTGTGTGTGTGTAGTGTGTGTGACGTGTGTGTGTGTAGTGTGTGTGTAGTGTATGTGTGTAGTGTGTGTAGTGTAGTGTGTGTAGTGTGTGTGTGTATGTAGTGTGTGTGTAGTGTGTGTGTAGTGTGTGTGTATGTAGTGTGTGTAGTGTAGTGTGTGTGTGTAGTGTGTGTGTAGTGTGTGTGTAGTGTGTGGTGTGTGTAGTGTGTGTGTATGTAGTGTGTGTAGTGTGTGTGTGTGTAGTGTGTGTAGTGTGTGTGACGTGTGTGTGTATGTAGTGTGTAGTGTGTGACGTGTGTAGTGTGTAGGGGTGGACAGTCCTCTACTCGGGGCAGCAGTCTGCCAAACAACAGGGTGTGGGTCTTCTTTTGAACAAAAGAATGAAGGGGGCGTGGGAGCGTGGCGGTGAGGTGTGGGAAGCTGTAAGCCCCAGGCTACTTTGGGCTCGCCTTCCCATCAACCGGTGGCGAGGAATGGTGGTCGTGGTTACTTATGCCCCCACCGAAGATGAACATCCGTGGAGGGATGCAGGCAAAGCCGATAAGTCAGATGCCTTCTATGACCTCCTGTCACAGGTGCTGGCTAAAGTGGCCCCTCGGGATAGAGTCATCATGTTGGGTGACTTCAATGCCCGAGTTGGTCATGATACTGGCACCTGGTCTGGAGTGATTGGAGGGCATGGGCCAGATCAGCTCAATAACAACGGTAGGAGGCTGCTAGATTTTTGTGCAGCCCATGGGCTTGTAATTACCAACACGCTGTTCCGGCATCGGCGCATCCACACAACATCATGGATGCATGCCGGGTCCAAGCAAGAACATCTGCTGGACTACATAGTGACGGACCAGCGAATGCGAGCCCATGTCCTTGACACCAGGACCTACCGTGGAGCTGATCTGCCCTCTGACCATCGACTAGTCATCTGTAAGATGCGCCTGCCATTCTTCCACTCCGGTGGTGGGTGTACACCCAGGACCCCATTCCAACCTAAAGTGGCCTGGTCTCAGTTATCTGATGAAAGTTGCAAGCGAGAATTTCATCATCGCTTGCGGCTGGGATTGGCATCGTCCCCGACTCCTCCTGACGTCGAGGGTAAATGGGCGAGGTTTAGGACTGTGACTCATGCAGCTGCAATGGCTGCTTTGGGTACGCGGTCCAGACCTCCCCAGACACCCTGGATGACAGAGGAGTTGTTCAGGATGGTTGAGAAAAAGCGACAGGCCCACTGTCATCGGCTACAGAATCCCACGTCAGAGAATGAGGAGGCTTACCGCAGCCTTCGCTCGGAGGTTCGGAGAGCCGTGAGGCGCTGCAAGGATGGGTGGTGGTCGCGGGTTGCTGAGGAGATGGAGTCTGCCTCAGTGGCCCGTGATCACAAATCTCTATTTAACTCCATCAAAAAAGTAACCTGCAGCGCCACACCTATTACTATCATTAGGGGAAAAAACGGTGATCCAATTTCCGACCCCCAGGAACAGGTTCGCAGATTTGCTGAGCATTTCTGTGAGGTTTTGGGGGAGGGAAAATCCCTCAGCCAGGAAAACATCGTGGCACAAAGTGAGGATGACCCTGCTGAGGCTGCGGTGCCTCAAATATTGGATGAAGTCACCCCCTGTGAGTGGCTGGCTGAGGTGCCATCTGCTGAGGAAGTATTGAAGGCGATCCGGAGTCTGAGACCAGGAAAGGCAGCGGGCAGAGATGATCTCCCAAGCGAAATGCTGAGGGAGGGTGGCGTTTGTGCACAGACTGCCCTATATGACATCATAACAACAGTCTGGACCACTGGACGGGTTCCGCAGGATTGGAAGGATGCCCTGGTGGTCCCCCTTTTTAAGAAGGGGGACCGCACAGACTGTAACAACTACAGGGGCATCTCACTCCTCAGTGTGCCGGGAAAGGTCCTGGCAAGGATTATTCAGCATCGCCTTGCCAGGCACGCTGAGGAGAGGCTTGCGGAGCCCCAATGCGGTTTCAGGAAAGGGCGGTCCTGCACAGATGCCATATTTTCTGTCCATCTGCTACAGCAGAGGTGTAGGGAATTCCAACAAGACCTACATCTCTGCTTTATTGACCTGGTCAAGGCCTATGATACCATCAGTAGGCCTGGGCTCTGGGTCGTTCTTCGTGCTTTTGGAGTACCTGACCCTCTGCTCACGATCATTAAGGACCTTCATGATGGTGAGCGGGCCCGGGTAAAACTACGTGGCCGGGAGTCAGAGCCATTCCCTGTACACCTTGGGGTGCGACAGGGATGTCCTCTGGCTCCCACATTATTTAACATCTATTTTGACCACGTAGTTCGTGAAGCCTTCAATAGCTGTACCGGGGGAATCTCCATATGGTACAGATATAATGGGAGGCTAATCGATGCCCGGATGCGGTCAAGGGATGGCTCCCTATTGCTCAACCACGTTATGTATGCTGATGATTTGGTAATAGCTGCTCAGTCAGAGGAGGAGTTGGAGACGCTGCTGCTGAGACTGGAGCGTGCCACTAAGAGGTGGGGCCTTACCATCAGCCCCACCAAAACTAAGCACCTGCCTGGGTATTTTGTACCATCGGACACTCCACCCCCACAACTCCCAATCGGTGATGGGGCAGTTGTGGAGAGAGTGGAGAGTTTCCCATACCTGGGCAGTGTGCTTATGACTGGCTCCAGTTTAACAGCAGAGGTCTCACTCCGAATCAGTCGAGCGGCAATATCTTTTCATCGGTTGCGTAACGCTGTGTGGAAGCTACCTGGTCTGTCGCTCCGCACTAAGCTTCAGGTCTTCTCGGCCACGGTCATTCCCTCCCTTCTCTACGCTTGCGAAACGTGGACCCCCCTAATGGAACATCTTCGCCGGTTAGAAACATTTAGGCTGGCCTGCCTACGATCCATCCTGGGTTTAACCAGACTGGATAGTGTGAGGAGCTCACAAATCCTTGAAAGATCTGGGCAGGGTCCCATCGGTGAGCTCCTCCGGCAGGCAAGGCTGCGATGGCTGGGTCATGTAGCCCGCATGCCCAGCCTCCGCATGCCGAAACAGCTTTTGTTTGGCCGGATTGAGGGGGCTAAGCGGGCGCGGCACGGGCTAGAGAAGAGATGGAGTGATGTGGTACAGGAGGACGTGGAGCTGAGTGGACTTGCCGATGACTGGTACCAGCGGTGTCAAGATCGGCCTCTGTGGAGGAGGCTCGTGAAGGATGCTACTGGGCAGTTGGAGGCAGTCGTCCTCCAACAACAACGGAGGGCGGAGGAGCGACGCTCAAAACAGCGAGCGGAGCGCCGGGTGGCTAAAGCACAGCAGGTTGGCACAGTAGGGGGCACAGGTGGTGCATCAGCCAGTCATCTCAGTCAGTCGACCCGTGGCACCTGCTGGGTCTGCCCCGTGACCTCCTGCCAGCGGGCGTTCGACACTTCACGTGGCCTCAGGGTGCACATAGCCTGGCACAAGCGTCGTGGTGACGTCACCGCCACTTAGTGGCGAATGGCGGTTGTTGTTGTTGTATGTGTGTATGTGTGTGTAGTGTGTGTAGTGTGTGTGTATGTAGTGTGTAGTGTGTGTGTGTATAGTGTGTGTGTGTAGTGTGTGTGACGTGTGTGTGTATGTAGTGTGTGTGTAGTGTGTGTGACGTGTGTGTGTATGTAGGGTGTGTGTGTAGTATTGTGTGACGTGTGTGTGTATGTAGTGTGTGTAGTGTGTGTGTAGTGTGTGTGACGTGTGTGTGTAGTGTATGTAGTGTGTGTGTATGTGTGTATGTAGTGTAGTGTGACGTGTGTGTGTAGTGTGTGTGACGTGCGTGTGTGTGTAGTGTGTGTGTAGTGTGTGTGACGTGTGTGTGTATAGTGTGTGTGTAGTGTGTGGGTGTTGTGTGTGTGTATGTAGTGTGTGTAGTGTGTGACGTGTGTGTGTATGTAGTGTGTGTGTAGTGTGTGTGACGTGTGTGTGTATGTAGGGTGTGTGTGTAGTATTGTGTGACGTGTGTGTGTATGTAGTGTGTGTAGTGTGTGTGTAGTGTGTGTGACGTGTGTGTGTGTAGTGTATGTAGTGTGTGTGTATGTGTGTATGTAGTGTAGTGTGACGTGTGTGTGTAGTGTGTGTGACGTGCGTGTGTGTGTAGTGTGTGTGTATGTAGTGTGTGTGTGTAGTGTGTGTGTATGTAGTGTGTGTGTGTAGTGTGTGTGACGTGTGTGTGTATATAGTGTGTGTGTGTATGTAGTGTGTGTAGTGTGTGTGTGTAGTGTGTGTGTATAGTGTGTGTGTAGTGTATGTGTGTGTAGTGTGTGTGACGTGTGTGTGTATAGTGTGTAGTGTGTATGTAGTGTGTGTAGTGTGTGTAGTGTGTGTGACGTGTGTGTGTGTATGTAGTGTGTAGTGTGTGTGTATAGTGTGTGTGTATGTAGTGTGTGTGTATGTAGTGTGTGACGTGTGTGTGTATGTAGTGTAGTGTGTGTGACGTGTGTGTGTATAGTGTGTGTAGTGTGTGTGTAGTGTGTATGTAGTGTGTGTGTGTAGTGTGTAAGTAGTGTGTGTGTGTAGTGTGTGTAGTGTGTGTGACGTGTGTGTGACGTGTGTGTGTATGTAGTGTATGTAGTGTGTGTGTATGTAGTGTGTAGTGTGTGTGTAGTGTGTGTGTGTATGTGTGTAGTGTGTGTGTAGTGTGTGTGACGTGTGTGTGTAGTGTAGTGTGTGTGTGGTGTGGTGTGTGTGTGTAGTGTAGTGGTGTGTGTGTGTGTAGTGTGTGTGTGTAGTGTGTGTGTAGTGTGTGTGTGTAGTGTAGTGTGTGTGTGTAGTGTGTGTGTGTAGTGTAGTGTGTGTGTGTAGTGTGTGTGTGTAGTGTAGTGTGTGTGTAGTGTGTGTGTAGTGTGTGTGTAGTGTGTGTGTAGTGTGTATGTGTGTAGTGTGTGTAGTGTGTGTGGTGTAGTGTGTGTGACATGTGTGTGTATGTAGTGTGTGTAGTGTAGTGTGTGTGACGTGTGTGTGTATGTAGTGTGTGTGACGTGTGTGTGTAGTGTGTGTGTATAGTGTGTGTGTATGTAGTGTGTGTAGTGTGTGACGTGTGTGTGTATGTAGTGTGTGTGTAGTGTGTGTGACGTGTGTGTGTATGTAGGGTGTGTGTGTAGTATTGTGTGACGTGTGTGTGTATGTAGTGTGTGTAGTGTGTGTGTAGTGTGTGTGACGTGCGTGTGTGTGTAGTGTGTGTAGTGTGTGTGTAGTGTGTGTGACGTGTGTGTGTATAGTGTGTGTGTAGTGTGTGTGTGTTGTGTGTGTGTATGTAGTGTGTGTAGTGTGTGACGTGTGTGTGTATGTAGTGTGTGTAGTGTGTGTGTAGTGTGTGTGACGTGTGTGTGTATAGTGTGTGTGTAGTGTGTGTGTGTTGTGTGTGTGTATGTAGTGTGTGTAGTGTGTGACGTGTGTGTGTATGTAGTGTGTGTGTAGTGTGTGTGACGTGTGTGTGTATGTAGGGTGTGTGTGTAGTATTGTGTGACGTGTGTGTGTATGTAGTGTGTGTAGTGTGTGTGACGTGTGTGTGTGTGTGTGTAGTGTATGTAGTGTGTGTGTATGTGTGTATGTAGTGTAGTGTGACGTGTGTGTGTAGTGTGTGTGACGTGCGTGTGTGTAGTGTGTGTGTAGTGTGTGTGACGTGCGTGTGTGTGTAGTGTGTGTGTATGTAGTGTGTGTGTGTAGTGTGTGTGTATGTAGTGTGTGTGTGTAGTGTGTGTGTATGTAGTGTGTGTATGTAGTGTGTGTGTAGTGTGTGTGACGTGTGTGTGTATATAGTGTGTGTGTGTATGTAGTGTGTGTAGTGTGTGTGTGTAGTGTGTGTATAGTGTGTGTGTAGTGTATGTGTGTGTAGTGTGTGTGACGTGTGTGTGTATAGTGTGTAGTGTGTATGTAGTGTGTGTAGTGTGTGTAGTGTGTGTGACGTGTGTGTGTATGTAGTGTGTAGTGTGTGTGTATAGTGTGTGTGTATGTAGTGTGTGTGTGTAGTGTGTGTGTATGTAGTGTGTGACGTGTGTGTGTATGTAGTGTAGTGTGTAGTGTGTGTAACGTGTGTGTGTATAGTGTGTGTGTAGTGTGTATGTAGTGTGTGTGTGTAGTGTGTGTAGTGTGTGTGACGTGTGTGTGTATGTAGTGTATGTAGTGTGTGTATGTAGTGTGTAGTGTGTGTGTAGTGTGTGTGTAGTGTGTGTGTGTGTATGTGTGTAGTGTGTGTGTAGTGTGTGTGTAGTGTGTGTGTGTAGTGTAGTGTGTGTGTGTAGTGTGTGTGTAGTGTGTGTGTGTGTAGTGTGTGTGTGTAGTGTGTGTGTGTGTGTATGTAGTGTGTGTGTGTAGTGTAGTGTGTGTGTGTAGTGTAGTGTGTGTGTAGTGTGTGTGGTGTAGTGTGTGTGACGTGTGTGTGTGTATGTAGTGTGTGTAGTGTAGTGTGTGTGACGTGTGTGTGTATGTAGTGTGTGTGACGTGTGTGTGTATAGTGTGTGTAGTGTAGTGTGTGTGTATAGTGTGTGTGACGTGTGTGTGTATGTAGTGTGTGTGTGTAGTGTGTGTGTGTGTAGTGTGTGTGTGTGTAGTGTGTGTGACGTGTGTGTGTGTGTGTAGTGTGTGTGTGTAGGGTGTGTGTAGTGTGTGTGTAGTGTGTGTGTAGTGTGTGTGACGTGTGTGACGTGTGTGTATGTGTGTAGTGTGTGTGTGTATGTAGTGTGTGACGTGTGTGTGTATGTGTGTAGTGTGTGTGTGACGTGTGTGTATGTAGTGTGTGTGTAGTAGTGTGTGTGTGTAGTGTGTGACGTGTGTGTGTGTGTGTGTAGTGTTTGTGTGTGTAGTGTTTGTGTGTGTAGTGTGTGTGTGTAGTGTGTGTGACGTGTGTGTGTGTGTGTATAGTGTAGTGTGTGTAGTGCGTGTGTGTAGTGTGTGTGACGTGTGTGTGTATGTAGTGTGTGTGTAGTGTGTGTGTAGTGTGTGTGTGGTGTGTGTAGTGTGTGTGTGTGGTGTGTGTAGTGTGTGTGTATGTAGTGTGTGTAGTGTGTGTGTGTGTAGTGTGTGTAGTGTGTGTGACGTGTGTGTGTATGTAGTGTGTAGTGTGTGACGTGTGTAGTGTGTAGGGGTGGACAGTCCTCTACTCGGGGCAGCAGTCTGCCAAACAACAGGGTGTGGGTCTTCTTTTGAACAAAAGAATGAAGGGGGCGTGGGAGCGTGGCGGTGAGGTGTGGGAAGCTGTAAGCCCCAGGCTACTTTGGGCTCGCCTTCCCATCAACCGGTGGCGAGGAATGGTGGTCGTGGTTACTTATGCCCCCACCGAAGATGAACATCCGTGGAGGGATGCAGGCAAAGCCGATGAGTCAGATGCCTTCTATGACCTCCTGTCACAGGTGCTGGCTAAAGTGGCCCCTCGGGATAGAGTCATCATGTTGGGTGACTTCAATGCCCGAGTTGGTCATGATACTGGCACCTGGTCTGGAGTGATTGGAGGGCATGGGCCAGATCAGCTCAATAACAACGGTAGGAGGCTGCTAGATTTTTGTGCAACCCATGGGCTTGTAATTACCAACACGCTGTTCCGGCATCGGCGCATCCACACAACATCATGGATGCACGCCGGGTCCAAGCAAGAATATCTGCTGGACTACATAGTGACGGACCAGCGAATGCGGGCCCATGTCCTTGACACCAGGACCTACCGTGGAGCTGATCTGCCCTCTGACCATCGACTAGTCATCTGTAAGATGCGCCTGCCATTCTTCCACTCCGGTGGTGGGTGTACACCCAGGACCCCATTCCAACCTAAGGTGGCCTGGTCTCAGCTAGCTGATGGAAGTTGCAAGCGAGAATTTCATCATCGCTTGCGGCTGGAGTTGGCATCGTCCCCGACTCCTCCTGATGTCGAGGGTAAATGGGCGAGGTTTAGGACTGTGACTCATGCAGCTGCAATGGCTGCTTTGGGTACGCGATCCAGACCTCCCTAGAGATCCTGGCTGACAGAGGAGATGTTCAGGATGGTTGAGAAAAAGCTGTAGTCATCGGCTACAGAATCCCACGTCAGAGAATGAGGAAGGCTTTACCGCAGCCTTCGCTCGGAGGTTCGGAGAGCCGTGAGGCGCTGCAAGGATGGGTGGTGGTCGTGGGTTGCTGAGGAGATGGAGTCTGCCTCAATGGCCCGCGATCACAAATCTCTATTTAAAAAGTAACCTGCAGAGCCACACCTATTATCATCATTAGGGGAAAGAACGGTAATACATTCTCCGACCCCCAGGAACAGGTTTGCAGATATGCTGAGCATTTCTGTGAGGTTCTGGAGGAGGGAAAATCCCTCAGCCAGGAAAACATCGTGGCACAAAGTGATGATGACCCTGCTGAGGCTGCGGTGCCTCAAATATTGGAAGAAGTCACCCCCTGTGAGTGGCTGGTTGAAGTGCCATCTGTTGAGGAAGTACTGAAGGCGATCTGGAGTCTGAGACCAGGAAAGGCAGCGGGCAGAGATGATCTCCCAAGCGAAATGCTGAGGGAGGGTGGCGTTTGTGCACAGACTGCCATATATGACATCATAACAGTCTGGACCACTGGACGGGTTCCGCAGGATTGGAAGGATGCCCTGGTGGTCCCCCTTTTTAAGAAGGGGGACCGCACAGACAGTAACAACTACAGGGGCATCTCACTCCTCAGTGTGCCGGGAAAGGTCCTGGCAAGGATTATTCAGTATCGCCTTGCCAGGCACGCTGAGGAGAGGCTTGCGGAGCCCCAATGCGGTTTCAGGAAAGGGCGGTCCTGCACAGATGCCATATTTTCTGTCCGTCTGCTACAGCAGAGGTGTAGGGAATTCCAACAAGACCTACATCTCTGCTTTATTGACCTGGTCAAGGCCTATGATACCATCAGTAGGCCTGGGCTCTGGGTCGTTCTTCGTGCTTTTGGAGTACCTGACCCTCTGCTCACGATCATTAAGGACCTTCATGATGGTGAGCGGGCCCGGGTAAAACTACGTGGCCGGGAGTCAGAACCATTCCCTGTACACCTTGGGGTGCGACAGGGATGTCCTCTGGCTCCCACATTATTTAACATCTATTTTGACCATGTAGTTCGTGAAGCCTTCAATAGCTGTACCGGGGGGAATCTCCATATGGTACAGATATAATGGGAGGCTGATCGATGCCCGGGTGCGGTCAAGGGATGGCTCCCTATTGGTCAACCACGTTATGTATGCCGATGATTTGGTAATAGCTGCTCATTCAGAGGATGAGTTGGAGATGCTGCTGCTGAGACTGGAGCGTGCCACTAAGAGATGGGTCCTTACCATCAGCCCCACCAAAACTAAGCACCTGCCTGGGTATTTTGTACCATTGGACACTCCACCCCCACAACTCCCAATCGGTGATGGGGCAGTTCTGGAGAGAGTGGAGAGTTTCCCATACCTGGGCAGTGTGCTTATGACCGGCTCCAGTTTAACAGCAGAGGTCTCCGAATCAGTCGAGCGGCAATATCTTTTCATCGGTTGCGTAACGCTGTGTGGAAGCTACCTGGTCTGTCGCTCCGCACTAAGCTTCAGGTCTTCTCGGCCACGGTCATTCCCTCCCTTCTCTACGCTTGCGAAACGTGGACCCCCTTAATGGAACATCTTCGCCAGTTGGAAACATTTAGGCTAGCCTTCCTACTATCCATCCTGGGTTTAACCAGGCTGGATTGTGTGAGGAGCTCACAAATCCTTGAAAGATCTGGGCAAGGTCCCATCGGTAAGCTCCTCCGGCAGGCAAGGCTGCGATGGCTGGGTCATGTAGCCCGCATGCCCAGCCACCGCATGCCGAAACAGCTTTTGTTCGGTCGGACCGAGGGGGCTAAACGGGCGCGGCACGGGCTAGAGAAGAGATGGAGTGATGTGGTACAGGAGGACGTGGAGCTGAGTGGACTTGCCGATGACCGGTACCAGCGGTGTCAAGATCGGCCTCTGTGGAGGAGGCTCGTGAAGGATGCTACTGGGCAGTTGGAGGCAGTCGCCCTCCAACAACAACGGAGGGCGGAGGAGCGACGCTCACAACAACGAGCGGAGCGCCGGGTGGCTAAAGCACAGCAGGTTGGCACAGTAGGGGGCACAGGTGGTGCATCAGCCAGTCGTCTCAGTCAGTCAACCCGTGGCACCTGGGTCTGCCCCGTGACCTCCTGCCAGCGGGCGTTCGACACTTCACGTGGCCTCAGGGTGCACATAGCCTGGCACAAGCGTCGTGGTGACGTCACCGCCACTTAGTGGCGAATGGCGGTTGTTGTTGTGTGTAACACCGTGTGTATGTATGTGTGTGTATGTGTGTGAGTAACACCGTGTGTTTGTGTGTTTACGTGTGTGTGTGTGTGTATGTGTGTGTAACACCATGTGTGTGTGTACGTATGTGTGTGTAATACCGTGTGTATGTGTGTGTATGTATGTGTGTGTAACACCGTGTGTATGTGTGTGTGTAACACTGTGGGTGTGTAACTCCATGTGTGTGTGTAACACCGTGTGTATGTGTGTGTATGTGTAATGTGTGTATGTATGTGTGTGTGTAAGACCATGTGTGTGTAACACTGTGTGTGTGTAACACCATGTGTATGTGTGTGTAACACTGTGTGTGCGTAACACCGTGTGTATGTGTGTGTGTGTATGTGTAACACTGTGTGTGAGTGTGTGTGTATGTGTGTGTAACACCGTGTGTATGTGTGTGTGTAACACTGTGGGTGTGTAACACTGTGGGTGTGTAACACCGTGTGTGTATGTGTGTGTAACACCGTGTGTATGTGTGTGTGTGTGTATGTGTAACACTGTGTGTGAGTGTGTGTGTATGTGTGTGTAACACCGTGTGTATGTGTGTGTGTAACACTGTGGGTGTGTAACACCGTGTGTGTATGTACGTGTGTGTGTGTAACACCGTGTGTATGTGTGTGTAACACTGTGGGTGTGTAACACCGTGTGTATGTGTGTGTGTGTATGTGTAACACTGTGTGTGAGTGTGTGTGTATGTGTGTGTAACACCGTGTGTATGTGTGTGTGTAACACTGTGGGTGTGTAACACTGTGGGTGTGTAACACCGTGTGTGTATGTGTGTGTAACACCGTGTGTATGTGTGTGTGTGTGTATGTGTAACACTGTGTGTGAGTGTGTGTGTATGTGTGTGTAACACCGTGTGTATGTGTGTGTGTAACACTGTGGGTGTGTAACACCGTGTGTGTATGTGTGTGTAACACCGTGTGTATGTGTGTGTATGTATGCGTGTGTAACACCATGTGTGTATCTGTGTAACACCGTGTGTATGTGTGTGTGTATGTGTGTAACACCGTGTGTATGTGTGTGTAACACCGTGTGTATGTGTGTGTATGTGTGTGTAACACCGTGTGTGTGTGTATGTGTGTGTGTAACACCATGTGTGTGTGTATGTGTGTGTGTGTAACACTGTGTGTGTATGTGTGTGTAACACCGTGTGTGTGTAACACTGTGTATGTGTGTGTTACACCGTGTGTGTGTGTGTGTATGTGTGTGTAACATCTTGTGTGTGTGTGTGTGTGTAACACCGTGTGTGTGTGTATGTGTGTGTGTGTAACATCTTGTGTGTGTGTGTGTAACACCGTGTGTGTGTGTAACACCGTGTGTGTATGTGTGTGTGTATGTGTGTGTAACACCGTGTGTATGTGTGTGTAACACCATGTGTGTGTGTATGTGTGTGTAACACCGTGTGTGTGTGTGTGTAACACCGTGTGTGTGTAACACCGTGTGTGTGTGTAACACCGTGTGTATGTGTGTGTAACACCGTGTGTATGTGTGTGTGTGTGTAACACCGTGTGTGTGTGTGTGTGTGTAACACCGTGTGTGTGTGTGTGTAACACCGTGTGTGTGTGTGTGTAACACCGTGTGCGTGTGTAACACCGTGTGCGTGTGTAACACCGTGTGTGTGTGTAACACCGTATGTGTGTGTGTAACACCGTGTGTATGTATGTGTAACACCGTGTGTGTGTGTGTAACACCGTGTGTGTGTGTGTAACACCGTGTGTGTGTAACACCGTGTGTATGTGTGTGTAACACCGTGTGTATGTGTGTGTAACACCGTGTGTATGTGTGTGTAACACCGTGTGTATGTGTGTGTGTGTAACACCGTGTGTGTGTGTGTGTATGTGTGTGTAACACCGTGTGTATGTGTGTGTAACACCGTGTGTATGTGTGTGTGTGTAACACCGTGTGTGTGTGTGTATGTGTGTGTAACACCGTGTGTATGTGTGTGTATGTGTGTGTAACACTGTATGTGTGTGTAACACCATGTGTGTGTAACACTGTGTGTAACACCATGTGTGTGTGTGTGTAACACCGTGTGTGTGTGTGTAACACCGTGTGTGTGTGTATGTGTGTGTGTGTAACACCATGTATGTGTGTGTAACACTGTGTGTGTAACACTGTGTGTGTGTAACACCATGTATGTGTGTGTAACACCGTGTGTATGTGTGTGTATGTGTGTGTAACACTGTATGTGTGTGTAACACCATGTGTGTGTAACACTGTGTGTAACACCATGTGTGTGTGTGTGTAACACCGTGTGTGTGTGTGTAACACCGTGTGTGTGTGTATGTGTGTGTGTGTAACACCATGTATGTGTGTGTAACACTGTGTGTGTAACACTGTGTGTGTGTAACACCATGTATGTGTGTGTAACACCATGTATGTGTGTGTCTGCGCGTTTTCCAGGTCCCGCTCCCCACGTCGCCGCTCCCCACCTCCGCGTCGCCGCTCTCGCTCACCAGCACGGCGGAGACACTCCTCAAGCTCCTCACGATAGTCACCCACACGCACACACACACACACGTATACAGACACAGGTAAACAACACAGACTCTCACACACACACAGGTACACGTACACACGCGTACACGTACACACAGACACTCCTCCAGCTCCTCACGATAGTCACTCGTACAGACACACGTACACACATACACACACACAGACACACGTACACACACAGACACTCCTCAAGCTCCTCACGATAGTCACACACGTACACACTCACACACACACGTACACACAGACACTCCTCCAGCTCCTCACGATAGTCACTCGTACAGACACACGTACACAAGTACACACGCACACACACGTACACACGTACACACAGACACTCCTCAAGCTCCTCACGATAGTCACACGCACGCACACACGTACACACATACACACTCACACACACAGACACTCAAGCTCCTCACGATAGTCACACGCACATACACACGTACACACGTACACACACACGTACACACTCACACACAGACACTCCTCAAGCTCCTCACGATAGTCACACACAGACACACGTACACACACACGTACACACACACACAGACACTCAAGCTCCTCACGATAGTCACACGCACATACACACGTACACACACATACACACTCAAGCTCCTCACGATAGTCACACAGACACACGTACACACATACACACACACGTACACACACACACTCCTCAAGCTCCTCACGATAGTCACACGCACAGACACACGTACACACATACACACGTACACACACACAGACACTTAAGCTCACGATAGTCACACAGACACACGTACACACGTACACACACACGTACACACTCACACAGACACACGTACACACATACACACACACAGACACTTAAGCTCCTCACGATAGTCACACACAGACACACGTACACACGTACGTACACACTCACACACACAGACACACGTACACACAGACATTGGCGGAGCCGGGGGGGTGGGTGGGTGGTGACAGGGTGGGTGACATCCTGCGTGTAAGTGTACGACACTCGGGCTTTCGGACTCGGTGAAACTTCACTGTCAGAGCGTGTCGCCAACCGATGGCGTCTGGTTCAGCAGCCTGACTCTCTCTCTCTAAATCATTCTTGAAATTAAAATTTGTTCAATGTCACCCCGGCCTGAAATCCTGGCGCTGGCTCCGCCCCTGCACACAGACACACACACACGTACACACAGACACACACACGTACACACATATACACACACGTACACACAGACACACACGTACACACATATACACACACGTACACACAGACACACACACGTACACACATATACACACACGTACACACAGACACACGCCTCCAGCTCCTCCCTATAGTCACACACACACACAGACACAGGTACACACACAGACTCTCACACACACACACAGGTACACACATATACACACGTACACACAGACAGACACAGGTACACACACAGATTCTCACACACACACACAGGTACACAGATTCTCACACACAGGTACACGTACACACACGTACACACAGACACACCCGCCTCCAGCTCCTCCCTATAGTCACTCGTACACACAGACACAGGTACACACACAGACTCTCACACACACAGATACAGGTACACACACAGACTCTCACACACACAGATACAGGTACACACACAGACTCTCTCACACACACACAGGTACACACACAGACTCTCACACACACACAGGTACACGTACACACACGTACATACACAGACTCACACACACACACATACACAGACACAGGTACACACACAGACTCACACACACACACAGGTACACAGACTCACACACACACAGGTACACGTACACACACGTACACACACACACGTACACAGACACAGGTACACACACAGACTCTCACACACACACAGGTACACAGACACAGGTACACACACAGACTCACACACACACAGGTACACACACAGACTCACACACACACAGGTACACGTACACACACGTACACACACACACGTACACAGACACAGGTACACACACAGACTCTCACACACACACACACAGGTACACGTACACACAGACACACACACTCCTCAAGCTCCTCACGATAGTCACACACACACGTACACACTCACACTCCTCAAGCTCCTCACGATAGTCACACACACGTACACACACGTACACACATACAACACACACGTACACACACACAGACACTCCTCCAGCTCCTCACGATCGTCACTCGTACACACACACGTACACAGACACAGGTACACACACAGACTCTCACACACACAGGTACACGTACACACGTACACAGACACACACACACGTACAGCAACAACAACCGCCATTCGCCACTAAGTGGCGGTGACGTCACCACGACGCTTGTGCCAGGCCATGTGCACCTTGAGGCTACCACTTGAAGTGTCGAACGCCCGCGGGCAGGAGGTCACGGGGCAGACCCAGCAGGTGCCACGGGTCGACTGACTGAGATGACTGGCTGATGCACCACCTGTGCCCCCTACTGTGCCAACCTGCTGTGCTTTAGCCACCCGGCGCTCCGCTCGTTGTTGTGAGCGTCGCTCCTCCGCCCTCCGTTGTTGTTGGAGGGCGACTACCTCCAACTGCCCAGTAGCGTCCTTCACGAGCCTCCTCCACAGAGGCCGATCTTGACACCGCTGGTACCAGTCATCGGCAAGTCCACTCAGCTCCACGTCCTCCTGTACCACATCACTCCATCTCTTCTCTAGCCCGTGCCGCGCCCGCTTAGCCCCCTCAATCCGGCCAAACAAAAGCTGTTTCGGCATGCGGTGGCTGGGCATGCGGGCTACATCACCCAGCCATCGCAGCCTTGCCTGCCGGAGGAGCTCACCGATGGGACCTTGCCCAGATCTTTCGAGGATTTGTGAGCTCCTCACACAATCCAGCCTGGTTCAACACGTACTCACACATACACACACGTACGCACAAACACGTACTCACACACGTACTCACAAACATGTACAAAGATCCCCCATATAGCCTGTAACAGACTGTAGGGGCAAGTGCTGTTAGCGAGCACCTATGAAGGCCGGAACGGCACACGAGGGGGTGGGTGGCCAGCACCACGCCCGACCGCCTTTGTCTCCCCAGTGGCGATGTTTACTACACACCGCACCAGGTACTCATTTGAGGCCGAGTCGACCTAGGGGAGGCCCGGGACCGGTTCAGATAATCGTCACTGGTGTTGGCCGTGAGCGGGAATCGAACCCGGGTCGCCAGGTTCATAGCGCAGCGTAGCGCTAACCGCTACACGACCGCTCCCCACTCAATAAAAACACGTACTCACACACAAACACGTGCTCAAACACGTACTCGCGTACTCACACACACGTACTCAAACACGCACTCACGCGCACGTACACGTTCACACACGTACACACGTACTCACTGACACGTACTCACGGTCACACATGTACTCACACACGTACTCACACACGCGTACAAACACTTGCGAGAGTTTGCAACGCCACCACAAGGGATAAGCCGCCTCCAGACTCGGAGGAGGACACGTTTAGAGGATTCGAGACTAGGGTGGTGAGCAAGTGAGATGGACTCTTTGACCTTCCGAAACTGTAAGCGTACATGTGTCATCACGTTGCCGTGTTTGATTTCCTTTTTCCATTAAAAACGATAGTCCCATGTAAAGTGGTGACGTGTTTTTGAAGCGTGCTCTGTGTACATACACGTACAATCACTCATACACATACAATCACGCATACACTCATTCACTCACGCAATCACTCATTCACTCATACACTCACTGATACACTCATATACTCATATTCACACTTATGCAATCACTCATACACTCATGCATTCACTCACTCATACACAATCATACACATAAATCACTCATACAGTCACTCATACACTCGTACAATCATACAATCATTCACTCATACACTCACATTCACTCATATAATCATACACTCGTAATCACACTCATTCATACAATCACTCCGACAATCATTCACTCATACAATCACTCATACACACACTCATGCAATCATTCACTCATCCAATCATTCACTCATATAATCATATACACTCATTCACTCATAATCATACACTCATACAATCACTCATACACTCATCATACACTCATACAATCACTCGTACGATAACTCACAAATTCGCACGCACTTCTACATAAACTCGTCACTCGCATATAAATCACACAGACACACAGCTCCTCACGATAACCAACAACAACAACAACCATTCGCCACTCATTGGCGGTGACGTCACCACGACGCTTGTGCCAGGCCACGTGCACCTTGAGGCCACGTGAAGTGTCGAACGCCCGCTGGCAGGAGGTCACGGGGCAGCAGACCCAGCAGGTGCCACGGGTCGACTGACTGAGATGACTGCTGGCTGATGCACCACCTGTGCCCCTTACTGTGCCAACCTGCTGTGCTTTAGCCACCCGGCGCTCCGCTCGTTGTTGTGAGCGTCGCTCCTCCGCCCTCCGTTGCTGTTGGAGGGCGACTGCCTCCACACCCTTATACACGTACATACAGACACAAACAAAGATCCCCCGTATAGCCTTGACAGGCTGTAGGGGCAAGTGCTGTTCGCGAACTGCACACACAAAGACAAAGAGCCCCCGTATAGCCTTGACAGGCTGTAGGGGCAAGTGCTGTTCGCGAACTGCACACACAAAGACAAAGATCCCCCGAATAGCCTTGACAGGATGTAGGGGCAAGTGCTGTTCGCGAACTGCACACACAAAGACAAAGATCCCCCGTATAGCTTTGGCAGGCTGTAGGGGCAAGTGCTGTTAGCGAACTGCACACACAAAGACAAAGATCTCCCGTATAGCCTTGACAGGATGTAGGGGCAAGTGCTGTTCGCGAACTGCACACACAAAGACAAAGATCCCCCGTATAGCCTTTGGCAGGATGTAGGGGCAAGTGCTGTTAGCGAACAGCACACACAAAGACAAAGATCCCCCGTATAGCCTTGACAGGCTGTAGGGGCAAGTGCTGTTGGCGAACTGCACACACAAAGACAAAGATCTCCCGTATAGCCTTTGGCAGGATGTAGGGGCAAGTGCTGTTAGCGAACTGCACACACAAAGACAAAGATCCCCCGTATAGCCTTGACAGGCTGTAGGGGCAAGTGCTGTTAGCCCGGCCGCCTTTGTCTCTCCACCCTGTGGCGATGTTCACTACACACCGCTCCACCAGGTAACTAATTTGAGGCTGAGTCGACCTAGGGGAGGCCCTGGACCGTTTAGCACGGGTGGCTACGTACGGTGTGAAAGAAATACAGCACACAGAGACCCACAGAGACCCACACTCATAGAGACCTACAGAGACTCATAGAGACCCACACTCACAGAGACCCACAGAGACTCATAGAGACCCACACTCATAGAGACCTACAGAGACTCATAGAGACCCACAGAGACCCATAGAGAACCATACTCATAGAGACCCATACTCATAGAGACCTACAGAGATACATAGAGACCCTTACGAGAACATCTGTGTCAAAGAGCTTCACAGCTCTTCGGATTCCGCCACCACCCCCCTCCCCTCTCACCCCTCCCCCCTCCTCTCTCACCCCTCCCCTCTCACCCCCACCCCTCCCACCCCCTCCCCTCACTCCCCCACCCCTCTCACCCCTCCCCTCTCACCCCTCCCCTCTCACCCCTCCCACCCCTCCCCTCTAACCCCTCTCCCACCCCCCTCCCCCCACCCTCCCCCCTCCCTCCCCCCTCCCTCCCCTCTCACCCCACCCCTCCCACCCCCTCCCCTCACTCCCCCACCCCTCCCACTCCCTCCCCTCTCACCCCCCCCACACCCCTCCCCCCCACGCCAGTGAGCGAGTCCTCGGGATCTGGAGGTAAAAATTCCCTCTCATCTGGCACCGGAACCGCGGTTGCTTCCCCGCCCGCCCCGCCCCCAAGCCCGCCGCCCGCGCATGCGCACTAGGGGTGGTAGTGGTGGTAGCTTCCACACGCTAGGCCTAGGACGCGTACGTGAACTCTCTCTTATCTCTCTCTTGTCTCTCTCTCTTGTCTCTCTCTCTCTTGTCTCTCTTTTGTCTGTCTCTCTCTTGTCTCTCTCTCTCTTGTCTCTCTCTCTCTTGTCTCTCTCTCTTGTCTCTCTCTCTTGTCTCTCTCTCTTGTGTCTCTCTCTTGTCTCTCTCTTGTCTCTCTCTCTTGTCTCTCTCTTGTCTCTCTCTTGTCTCTCTCTTATCTCTCTCTTACCTCTCTCTCATCTCTCTTTTCTCTCTCTTGTCTCTCTCTTGTCTCTCTCTCTCTTGTCTCTCTCTCTCTTGTCTCTCTCTCTCTTGTCTCTCTCTCTCTTGTCTCTCTCTCTTGTCTCTCTCTCTTGTCTCTCTCTCTCTCTTGTCTCTCTCTCTCTTGTCTCTCTCTCTTGTCTCTCTCTCTTGTCTATCTCTTGTGTCTCTCTCTTGTCTCTCTCTTGTCTCTCTCTCTTGTCTCTCTCTCTCTTGTCTCTCTCTCTTGTCTCTCTCTCTCTCTTGTCTCTCTCTCTCTTGTCTCTCTCTCTTGTCTCTCTCTCTTGTCTCTCTCTCTTGTCTCTCTCTCTTGTCTCTCTCTCTTGTCTCTCTCTTGTCTCTCTCTTGTCTCTCTCTCTTGTCTCTCTCTCTTGTCTCTCTCTCTCTTGTCTCTCTCTCTCTTGTCTCTCTCTCTCTTGTCTCTCTCTCTTGTCTCTCTCTCTTGTCTCTCTCTCGTGTCTCTCTCTTGTCTCTCTCTCTTGTCTCTCTCTCTTGTCTCTCTCTTATCTCTCTTGTCTCTCTCTTATCTCTCTTGTCTCTCTCTTATCTCTCTCTTAGCTCTCTCTTATCTCTCTCTTGTCTCTCTCTCTTATCTCTCTTATCTCTCTATTAGCTCTCTCTTGTCTCTCTCTTGTCTCTCTCTCTCTTGTCTCTCTCTTGTCTCTCTCTTGTCTCTCTCTTAGCTCTCTCTTGTCTCTCTCTTGTCTCTCTCTTAGCTCTCTCTTATCTCTGTCTTATCTCTCTCTTATCTCTCTCTTGTCTCTCTCTTATCTCTCTCTTGTCTCTCTCTCTCTCTCTTATCTCTCTCTTAGCTCTCTCTTGTCTCTCTCTTGTCTCTCTCTTATCTCTCTCTTGTCTCTCTCTTAGCTCTCTCTTATCTCTGTCTTATCTCTCTCTTATCTCTCTCTTGTCTCTCTCTTATCTCTCTCTTGTCTCTCTCTCTCTCTTGTCTCTCTCTCTTGTCTCTCTCTTATCTCTCTCTCTTGTCTCTCTCTTGTTTCTCTCTTAGCTCTCTCTTGTCTCTCTCTTATCTCTCTCTTAGCTCTCTCTTGTCTCTCTCTTATCTCTCTCTTAGCTCTCTCTTGTCTCTCTCTTATCTCTCTCTTGTCTCTCTCTTGTCTCTCTCTTGTCTCTCTCTTGTCTCTCTCTTGTCTCTCTCTTATCTCTCTTAGCTCTCTCTTATCTCTGTCTTATCTCTCTCTTATCTCTCTCTTGTCTCTCTCTTGTCTCTCTCTCTTATCTCTCTCTTGTCTCTCTCTTGTCTCTCTCTTATCTCTCTCTTATCTCTCTCTTGTCTCTCTCTTGTCTCTCTCTTGTCTCTCTCTTGTCTCTCTTGTCTCTCTCTTATCTCTCTCTTGTCTCTCTCTTAGCTCTCTCTTGTCTCTCTCTTATCTCTCTCTTGTCTCTCTCTTGTCTCTCTCTTTTGTCTCTGTGTTGTGTCTCTCTTATCTCTCTCTTAGCTCTCTCTTAGCTCTCTCTTGTCTCTCTCTTGTCTCTCTCTTAGCTCTCTCTTGTCTCTCTCTTATCTCTCTCTTATCTCTCTTAGCTCTCTCTTAGCTCTCTCTTGTCTCTCTCTTAGCTCTCTTATCTCTCTCTCTCGTCTATGCGTTAACTATCTCTATCTCTCGTTACCCCTAGTTACCATCTGTGGTTACCCCTAGTTACCATCTATAGTTACCCCTAGTTACCCCTAGTTACCATCTATAGTTACCCCTAGTTACCATCTGTAGTTACCTCTAGTTACCATCTGTAGTTACCATATGTAGTTACCCCTAGTTACCATCTGTAGTTACCATCTGTAGTTACCCCTAGTTACCATCTGTAGTTACCCCTAGTTACCATCTGTAGTTACCCCCAGTTACCATCTGTGGTTACCCCTAGTTACCATCTATAGTTACCCCTAGTTACCATCTATAGTTACCCCTAGTTACCCTCTGTAGTTACCCCTAGTTACCAACTGTAGTTACCCCTAGTTACTATCTGTAGTTACCATCTATAGTTACCCCTAGTTACCCTCTATAGTTACCCCTAGTTATCATCTGTAGTTACCATCTATAGTTACCTCTAGTTACCATCTGTAGTTACCCCCAGTTACCATCTGTGGTTACCCCTAGTTACCATCTATAGTTACCCCTAGTTACCATCTGTGGTTACCCCTAGTTACCATCTGTAGTTACCATCTGTAGTTACCCCTAGTTACCATCTGTAGTTACCCCTAGTTACCATCTATAGTTACCCCTAGTTACCATCTGTAGTTACCATCTGTAGTTACCATCTATAGTTACCATCTATAGTTACCCTTAGTTACCCCTAGTTACCATCAATAGTTACCATCTATAGTTACCCTTAGTTACCCCTAGTTACCATCTGTAGTTACCATCTATAGTTACCCTTAGTTACCCCTAGTTACCATCTGTAGTTACCATCTCTCTCTGTAATCCTCCCTCCACAGAGCCACCGTCTGGGAGCGTCTGGACAGCCCCAGGAATCGGAGCGACTCAACATCGGAATTATCATCATCATTGTTGTTTTGTTGTTGTTATTGTTGTTGTTATTGTTGTTGTTATCATCATTGAATTGTTATCATTGTTGTTGTTATTGTTGTTATCATCATTGAATTGTTATCATTGTTATCGTTATTATTTTTATTATTTCATTGTTATCATTGTTATTGTTTAATTGTTATTGTTATCATTGATATTATTTAATTGTTATTGATATTATTTAATTGTTATCATTGTTATCATTGTTATTATTTAATTGTTGTTATTGTTATCATTGATATTATTCAATTGTTATCATTGTTATATTTGTTGTAATTTCATTGGTATTATAATTGTTATTGTTATTGTTATTATTTCATTGTTATTGTTTAATTGTTATTGTTATATTTGTTATTTCATTGTTATCATTGTTAGCTTCATTGGTATTATTTAATTATCATTGTTATCAACATTGTTGTTATTATTTCATTGTTATTGCTATTGTTGTTATTTCATTGTTTTCATTGTTATTGTTATTATTTCATTGTTATAATTTGTTATTATTTCATTGTTATAATTTGTTATGATTTCATTGTTATAAGTGTTATTATTTCATTGTTATTTAATTGTTATTGTTATATTTGTTATTTCATTGTTATTGTTAGCTTCATTGTTATTATTTAATTATCATTGTTATGAACATTGTTGTTATTATTTCATTGTTATTGCTATTGTTGTTATTTATTGTTTTTATTGTTATTATTTCATTGTTATAATTTGTTATTAATTCATTGTTACCATTGTTATTGTTATTATTTGTTATTGTTACCGGTAACGTAGGAGCGCAAGCGGCAGCGATAAATGTAACGAAATTCGCATCGTTACAATTAGCGTACAACAATAATCGATAACTTATTTACTAATCTATTAACTTTAATAATAATCTATGAACTTTAATAATTAGAAAGTCATTGTCTTCTATAAACTCTTTAATAATAGTCTATTAACTATTTAATATTATATCTAATCTTATAAACTATTTAAAACTAATCTGTAATCTCAGCTATTTGATAACAGTTTATAATCTATAAACTATTCTCGAGTAATCTATGAACTATTTAATATCTATTATCCATAAACTAATAGCAATCTATAAGCTATTAAATAATCTATAAACTTTAATACTAATCTGTAATCTATAAACTATTTAATAGCAATCTATAAACTATTAAATAATCATCTGTAATCATCTATAAACTATTTAATAGCAATCTATAAACTATTAAATAATCATCTATAAACTATTTAATACTAATCTGTAATCTATAAACTATTTAACATTAACAACTTTAGGCTAATTGAATTAGGGGGTGGGTGACGCTATGACGTCATCTTTACGTCACGTGACTCGCCCGGTCTGGCCGGGGAGGGGCGGGGCCGCGTGGGGGGCGGGGCGGAGCTCGTTGCTGGCCCCGCCCACGGAGCCGCCGGGCTCCTCCCCCCGCCACCGCCTCCACCAATCGGCGGCGTCGTCGTCGTCACAATCTCAGCACGAGGCGATCAAGGAGCGGGCCAAAGCGGTGACCTACTTCTACAAGCAATCAGCAGTAGACACAGCGAGATACAAGGTGATACACTATACACTACTATACACTATACACTACTATAATATACACTATACACTACTATACACTATACACTACTTCTACAAGCAATCAGCAGTAGACACAGCGAGATACAAGGTGATACACTATACACTACTATAATATACACTACTATAATATACTACTATACACTATACACTACTATAATATACACTATAATATACTACTATACACTATACACTACTATAATATACACTATAATATACTACTATACACTATACACTATAATATACACTATAATATACTACTATATACTACTTCTACAAACAATCAGCAGTAGACACAGCGAGATACAAGGTGATACACTATACACTACTATAATATACACTACAAACAGTCAGCAGTAGACACAGCGAGATACAAGGTGATACACTATACACTACTATAATATACACTATAATATACACTATAATATACACTATACACTACTATAGTATACACTATACACTACTATACACTATACACTACTATAATATACACTATACACTACTATACACTATACACTACTTCTACAAACAATCAGCAGTAGACACAGCGAGATACAAGGTGATACACTATACACTACTATACACTATACACTACTATAATATACACTACTATAATATACTACTATACACTATACACTACTATAGTATACACTATATACTACTATAATATACACTATACACTACTATACACTATACACTACTATAATATACACTATACACTACTATACACTATACACTACTTCTACAAGCAATCAGCAGTAGACACAGCGAGATACAAGGTGATACACTATACACTACTATAATATACACTACTATAATATACTACTATACACTATACACTACTATAATATACACTATAATATACTACTATACACTATACACTACTATAATATACACTATAATATACTACTATACACTATACACTATAATATACACTATAATATACTACTATATACTACTTCTACAAACAATCAGCAGTAGACACAGCGAGATACAAGGTGATACACTATACACTACTATAATATACACTACAAACAGTCAGCAGTAGACACAGCGAGATACAAGGTGATACACTATACACTACTATAATATACACTATAATATACACTATAATATACACTATACACTACTATAGTATACACTATACACTACTATACACTATACACTACTATAATATACACTATACACTACTATACACTATACACTACTTCTACAAACAATCAGCAGTAGACACAGCGAGATACAAGGTGATACACTATACACTACTATGCACTATACACTACTATAATATACTACTATACACTACTATACACTATACACTACTTCTACAAACAATCAGCAGTAGACACAGCGAGATACAAGGTGATACACTATACACTACTATAGTATACACTATACACTACTATACACTATAATATACACTATACACTACTATAGTATACACTATACACTACTATACACTATAATATACTACTATACACTATACACTATAATATACTATACACTACTATATACTACTATACACTACTATAATATACACTATAATATACTACTATACACTACTATACACTATACACTACTTCTACAAACAATCAGCAGTAGACACAGCGAGATACAAGGTGATACACTATACACTACTATACACTATAATATACACTACTATAATATACACTATAATATACTACTATACACTATACACTACTATAATATACTACTATACACTACTATAATATACACTATAATATACTACTACACTACTATAATATACACTACTATACACTATAATATACACTACTATACACTATACACTACTTCTACAAGCAATCAGCAGTGGACACAGCGAGATACAAGGTGATACACTATACACTACTATAATATACACTATATACTACTATACACTATAATATACTACTATACACTATACACTACTATAATATACACTACAATATACTACTATATACTACTATACACTACTATAATATACACTACAATATACTACTATACACTATTATAATATACACTATAATATACACTATAATATACTACTATATACTACTATACACTATACACTATAATATACTACTATACACTATACACTACTATAATATACACTATAATATACTACTATATACTACTACACTACTATAATATAAACTATAATATACTACTATACACTACTATAATATACACTATAATATACTACTATACACTACACTATACACTACTATAATATACACTATAATATACTACTATACACTACTATACACTATACACTACTTCTACAAACAATCAGCAGTAGACACAGCGAGATACAAGGTGATACACTATACACTACTATAATATACACTATATACTACTATAATATACACTATACACTACTATAATATACTACTATATACTACTATACACTGCTATAGTATACACTATACACTACTATAATATACACTATAATATACACTATAATATACACTACTATAATATACTACTATATACTACTACACTACTATAATATACACTATAATATACTACTATATACTACTACACTGCTATAATATACACTATAATATACTACTATACACTACTATAATATACACTATAATATACTACTATATACTACTATAATATACACTATAATATACTACTATACACTACTATAATATACACTATAATATACTACTATACACTATACACTAATATAATATACACTATATACTACTATACACTACTATAATATACACTATATACTACTATACACTATACACTATAATATACACTATAATATACTACTATATACTACTACACTACTATAATATACACTATAATATACTACTATACACTATACACTACTATAATATACACTATAATATACACTATAATATACTACTATACACTACACTATAATATACACTATAATATACTACTATACACTATACACTACTATAATATACACTATAATATACTACTATACACTACACTATACACTATAATATACACTATAATATACTACTATACACTACACTATACACTATAATATACACTATAATATACTACTATACACTATACACTATAATATACACTATAATATACACTACTATACACTATACACTATAATATACACTATAATATACTACTATATACTACTACACTACTATAATATACACTATAATATACTACTATACACTATACACTACTATAATATACACTATAATATACACTATAATATACTACTATACACTACACTATAATATACACTATAATATACTACTATACACTATACACTACTATAATATACACTATAATATACTACTATACACTACACTATACACTATAATATACACTATAATATACTACTATACACTACACTATACACTATAATATACACTATAATATACTACTATACACTATACACTATAATATACACTATAATATACACTACTATACACTATACACTATAATATACACTACTATACACTATACACTACTTCTACAAGCAGTCAGCAGTAGACACAGCG
>NW_022638984.1:0-45000 GCF_010993605.1 Petromyzon marinus | reverse complement strand
CGAATAATCGCACCAACTGTTGTCACCTTCTCACCAAGCTGCTTGGCAATGGTCTTGTAGCCCATTCCAGCCTTGTGTAGGTCTACAATATTATCCCTGACATCGTTGGAGAGCTCTTTGGTCTTGGCCATGGTGGAGAGTTTGGAATCTGATTGATTGCTTCTGTGGAAAGGTGTCTTTTATACAGGTAACAAGCTGAGATTAGAAGCACTCCCTTTAAGCGTGTGCTCCTAATCTCAGCTCATTGCCTGTATAAAAGACACCTGGGAGCCAGAAATCTTTTTGATTGAGAGGGGGTCAAATACTTATTTCCTTCATTAAAATGCAAATCAATTGATAACATTTTTGACATTAGTTTTTCTGGATTTTCTCGTTGTTATTATGTCTCTCACTGTTCAAATAAATCGACCATTAAAATTGTAGACTGATCATTTCATTGTCAGTGGGCAAACGTTCACAATCAGCAGGGGATCAAATACTTTTTTCCCTGACTGTACATAGTGATGGACCATCAGATGCGAGCCCATGTCCTTGACACCAGGACCTACCGTGGAGCTGATCTGCCCGCTGACCATCGACTAGTCATCTGTAAGATGTGCCTGCCATTCTTCCATTCTGGTGGTGGGTGTATACCCAGGACCCCATTCCAACCTAAAGTGGCCTGGTCTCAGTTATCTGATGAAAGTTGCAAGCGAGAATTTCATCATCGTTTGCGGCTGGGATTGGAATCGTACCTCACTCCTCCTGTTGTCGAGGGTAAATGGGCGAGATTTAGGACTGTGACTCATGTAGCTGCTTTGGGTACACGGTCCAGACCTCCCTAGAGACCCTGGCTGACATAAGAGGTGTTCAGGATAGTTGAGAAAAAGCGACAGGCCCACTGTCATTGGCTACAGAATCCCACATCAGAGAATGAGGAGGCTTACCGCAGCCTTCGCTCGGAGGTTCGGAGAGCCGTGAGGTGCTGTAAGTATGGGTGGTGGTCGCGGGTTGCTGAGGAGATGGAGTCTGCCTCAGTGGCCCGCGATCACAAATCTCTATTTAACTCCATCAAAAAAGTAACCTTCAGCGCCACACCCATTACCATCATTAGGGGAAAAAACGGTGATCCAATCTCCGACCCCCATGAACAGGTTTGCAGATTTGCTGAGCATTTCTGTGAGGTCCCGGGGGAGGGGAAATCCCTCAGCCAGGAAAACATCGTGGCGCAAAGTGGGGATGACCCTGCTGAGGCTGCGGTGCCTCAAATATTGGAAGAAGTCACCCCCTGTGAGTGGCTGGCTGAGGTGCCATCTGTTGAGGAAGTACTGAAGGCGATCCGGAGTCTGAGACCAGGAAAGGCAGCGGGCAGAGATGATCTCCTAAGCGAAATGCTGAGGGAGGGTGGCGTTTGTGCACAGACTGCCCTACATGACATCATAACAACAGTCTGGACCACTGGACAGGTTCCACAGGATTGGAATGATGCCCTGGTGGTCCCCCTTTTTAAGAAGGGGGACCGCACAGACTGTAACAACTACAGGGGCATCTCACTCCTCAGTGTGCCGGGAAAGGTCCTGGCAAGGATTATTCAACATCGCCTTGCCAGGCACGCTGAGGAGAGGCTTGTGGAGCCCCAATGCGGTTTCAGGAAACGGCGGTCCTGCACAGATGCCATATTTTCTGTCCGTTTGCTACAGCAGAGGTGTAGGGAATTCCAGCAAGACCTGCATCTGTGCTTTATTGACCTGGTCAAGGCCTATGATACCATCAGTCGGCCTGGGCTCTGGGTTGTTATTCGTGCTTTTGGAGTCCCTGACCCTCTGCTCACGATCATTGAGGACCTTTTTGATGGTGAGCGGGCCCGGGTAAAACTACGTGGCCGGGAGTCAGAGCCATTCCCTGTACACCTTGGGGTGCGACAGGGATGTCCTCTGGCTCCCACATTATTTAACATCTATTTTGACCATGTAGTTTGTGAAGCCTTCAATCGCTGTACCGGGGGAATCTCCATATGGTACAGATATAATGGGAGGCTGATGGATGCCCGGGTGCGGTCAAGGGATGACTCCCTATTGCTCAACCACGTTATGTATGCCGATGATTTGGTGCTCATTCAGAGGAGGAGTTGGAGACACTTCTGCTGAGACTGGAGCGTTCCACTAAGAGATGGGGCCTTACTATCAGCCCCACCAAAACTAAGCACCTGCCTGGGTATTTTGTACCATCGGACACTCCACCCCCACAACTCCAAATCGGTGATAGGGCAGTTGTGGAGAGAGTGGAGAGTTTCCCATACCTGGACAGTGTGCTTATGACCGGCTCCAGTTTAACAGCAGAGGTCTCCGAATCAGTCGAGCGGCAATATCTTTTCATCGGTTGCGTAACGCTGTGTGGAAGCTACCTGGTCTGTCGCTCCGCACTAAGCTTCAGGTCTTCTCGGCCACGGTCATTCCCTCCCTTCTCTACGCTTGCGAAACGTGGACCCCCCTAATGGAACATCTTCGCCGGTTAGAAACATTTAGGCTGGCCTGCCTACGATCCATCCTGGGTTTAACCAGACTGGATTGTGTGAGGAGCTCACAAATCCTTGAAAGATCTGGGCAGGGTCCCATCGGTGAGCTCCTCTGGCAGGCAAGGCTGCGATGGCTGGGTCATGTAGCCCGCATGCCCAGCCACCGCATGCCGAAACAGCTTTTGTTCGGCCGGATTGAGGGGGCTAAGCGGGCGCGGCACGGGCTAGAGAAGAGATGGAGTGATGTGGTACGGGAGGACGTGGAGCTGAGTGGACTTGCCGATGATTGGTACCAGCAGTGTCAAGATCGGCCTCTGTGGAGGAGGCTCGTGAAGGATGCTACTGGGCAATTGGAGGCAGTCGCCCTCCAACAACAACGGAGGGCGGAGGAGCGACGCTCACAACAACGAGCGGAGCGCCGGGTAGCTAAAGCACAGCAGGTTGGCACGGTAGGGGGCACAGGTGGTGCATCAGCCAGTCATCTCAGTCAGTCGACCCGTGGCACCTGGGTCTGCCCCGTGACCTCCTCCCAGCGGACGTTCGACACTTCACGTGGCCTCAAGGTGCACATGGCCTGGCACAAGCGTCGTGGTGACGTCACCGCCACTTAGTGGCGAATGGCGGTTGTTGTTGTGTGTCTGTGTGTCTGTGTCTATGTGTGTGTCTATGTGTGTCTATTTGTCTATCTTTGTGTCTATCTGTGTGTCTATGTGTGTGTGTGTATGTGTATGTGTGTCTATGTGTGTGTGTGTATGTGTGTGTGTGGCTGTGTGTGTCTGTGTGTCTAAGTGTGTGTCTGTGTGTGTGTCTGTGTATGTCTGTGTGTGTGTGTGTGTCTATGTGTGTGTGTCTGTGTGTGTGTGTCTGTGTCTATGTGTGTGTGTGTCTGTGTGTGTGTGTGTATGTGTATGTGTGTCTATGTGTGTGTGTGTATGTGTGTGTGTGGCTGTGTGTGTCTGTGTGTCTAAGTGTGTGTCTGTGTGTGTGTCTGTGTATGTCTGTGTGTGTGTGTGTGTCTATGTGTGTGTGTCTGTGTGTGTGTGTCTGTGTCTATGTGTGTGTGTGTCTGTGTGTGTGTGTGTCTATCTGTGTGTCTTAAGTGTGTGTGTGTCTGTGTGTGTGTCTGTGTGTTTGTGTGTGTGTGTGTTTGTGTCTGTGTGTGTGTGTCTGTGTGTGTGTGTCTGTGTCTATGTGTGTGTGTGTCTGTGTGTGTGTGTGTCTATCTGTGTGTCTTAAGTGTGTGTGTGTCTGTGTGTCTATGTGTGTCTGTGTGTGTGTCTATGTGTGTGTGTCTATGTGTGTCTAAGTGTGTGTGTCTGTGTGTGTGTAAGTAGAAGAGTGCTCGCTATCTGAGGATGGAGTTGCCAGTACGTCTGGCTCACCAGATCAGCGACTTGAGGAACATTCCCTTCATGTCCGCCTGTCACCCGGCCCTGCTGTGTGTGGTGAGCAGCGGCCCCACTCCAGAGTCCCTGTGGGTCTCTGTGGGTCTCTGTGGGTCTCTGTGGGTGTCTGTGGGTCTCTGTGGGTCTCTGTGGGTGTCTAAGGGTCTCTATGGGTCTCTGTGGGTCTCTGTGGGTGTGGGTCTCTGTGGGTCTCTGTGAGTGTGGGTCTCTGTGGGTCTCTGTGAGTGTGGGTCTCTGTGGGTCTCTTTGGGTCTCTATGAGTGTGGGTCTCTGTGGGTCTGGGTCTCTGTGGGTCTCTATGAGTCTCTGTGGGTCTCTATAAGTCTGGGTCTCTGTGGTTCTCTGTGGGTCTGGGTCTCTGTGGTTCTCTATGAGTGTGGGTCTCTATGAGTGTGGGTCTCTGTGGGTCTCTATGAGTGTGGGTCTCTGTGGGTCTCTATGAGTGTGGGTCTCTGTGGGTCTCTGTGAGTGTGGGTCTCTGTGGGTCTCTATGAGTGTGGGTCTCTGTGGGTCTCTATGAGTCTCTGTGGGTCTCTATGAGTGTGGGTCTCTGTGGGTCTCTATGAGTGTGGGTCTCTGTGGGTCTCTGTGAGTGTGGGTCTCTGTGGGTCTCTATGAGTGTGGGTCTCTGTGGGTCTCTATGAGTCTCTGTGGGTCTCTATGAGTGTGGGTCTCTGTGGGTCTCTATGAGTGTGGGTCTCTGTGGGTCTCTGTGGGTCTCTATGAGTCTGGGTCTCTGTGGGTCTCTATGAGTGTGGGTCTCTTTGGGTCTCTATGAGTGTGGGTCTCTGTGGGTCTCTATGAGTGTGGGTCTCTTTGGGTCTCTATGAGTGTGGGTCTCTGTGGGTCTCTGTGAGTCTGGGTCTCTGTGAGTCTCTATGAGTCTGGGTCTCTGTGGGTCTCTATGAGTCTGGGTCTCTGTGGGTCTCTATGAGTCTGGGTCTCTGTGAGTCTCTATGAGTCTGGGTCTCTGTGGGTCTCTATGAGTCTCTGTGCTGGTGGCCAGGCCGCTCGTCAGCTGGGGGGGGGGGGGGGGGGGTGGGGGGGGCCGAGTGGCCCCCCCCAATGAGCCGATCGAAATCTCCAATTTCATGAAAGCTTGTCTTTTTAAAAGTAACTGGTAATTTTTTAATTGTAACTCATTTCGTTTCAGCACGAGTCTTACATCCGCAGTTTCCAGTGTCTGTCCGACTTCCCTCCGGTGAGTCGGACGGACCTGGCTGGTGGTGGTGGAGGTGGTGGTGGTGGTGGTGGCGGTGGCGGTGGTGGTGGTGGTGGAGGTGGTGGTGGAGGTGGTGGTGGTGGTGGTGGAGGTGGTGGTGGTGGTGGTGGAGGTGGTGGTGGAGGTGGTGGTGGTGGTGTGGTGGTGGTGGTGGTAGTGTTGCGGTGGTGGTGGCGGTGGTGGTGGTGGAGGTGGTGGTGGTGGTGGTGGAGGTGGTGGTGGTGGTGGAGGTGGTGGTGGTGGAGGTGGTGATGGTGGTGGTGGCGGTGGTGTGGTGGTGGTGGTGGTGGTGATGGTGATGATGGTTGTGGTCGTGAAGATGATGGTTGTGGTCGTGATGATGATGATAATGATGGTTGTGATGGTGATGATTGTGTTGTTGTTGTGGTTGTTTTGGGTGTTGGGATTGTTGTGTTTGTGGTTGTTGTGATGATTGTGGTGGTTGTTGATGTGGTTGTTGTGATTGTGGTGGTTGTGGTTGTTCTGATGATTGTGGTTGTTGATGTGGTTGTTGTTATTGTGGTGTTTGTGGTTGTTATGATGATTGTGGTGGTTGTTGATGTGGTTGTTGTGATTGTGGTGGTTGTGGTTGTTATGCTCATGAATGTTGTTGTGGTTATAATTGTGGTTGTTGTGGTGGTTGTTGTTGGTGTGATGGTTGTTGTGGTTGTTTTGGTGGTTGTGGTTGTTGTGGTGGTTGTGGTTCTGAAGATAGTGGTTGTTGTGGTTGTTGTGGTGGTTGTGGTTGTTCTGGTGGTTGTGGTTGTTGTGGTTGTTGTGGTTTTGAAGATTGTGGTTGTTGTGGTTGTTGTGGTGGCTGTGGTTCTGAAGGTTGTGGTTGTTGTGGTGGTTGTTGTGGTTGTTGTGGTTGTTGTGGTGGTTGTGGTTCTGAAGGTTGTGGTTGTTGTGGTGGTTGTTGTGGTTGTTGTGGTGGTTGTGGTGGTTGTGGTTCTGAAGGTTGTGGTTGTTGTGGTTGTGGTGATTGTAGTGGTTGTGGTTGTTGTGGTTGTAGTGGTTGTTGTGGTTGTGGTGATTGTAGTGGTTGTGGTTGTTGTGGTTGTTGTGGTGGGTGTGGTTCTGAAGGTTGTGGTTGTTGTGGTTGTGGTGATTGTCGTGGTTGTGGTTGTTGTGGTTGTTGTGGTGGTTGTGGTTCTGAAGGTTGTGGTTGTTGTGGTTGTGGTTGTAGTGGTTGTTGTGGTTGTGGTTGTTGTGGTTGTTGTAGTGGTCGTGGTTGTTGTGGTTGTTGTAGTGGTCGTGGTTGTTGTAGTGGTTGTGGTTGTTGTGGTTGTTGTGGTGGTTGTGGTTGTTGTAGTGGTTGTGGTTGTTGTGGTTGTTGTGGTGGTTGTGGTTGTTGTAGTGGTTGTTGTGGTTGTTGTGGTTGTGGTTGTTGTGGTGTAGATCGTGGACCTGGAGGGGGAGTCTCGCTACACGGAGCTGCTCCAGCATCTCCTCCATGAGCACAGAGACACAGCGACACTGCTGCTACGCGGAGTGCGAGACACAAAGAGACAGGTACAGACACACACACAGACACACACAGTCACACACACAGACACACACACACAGACACACAGACACACACAGACACACACAGTCACACACACAGACACACACAGACACACACACACAGACACACACAGACACACACACAGACACACACAGACACACACACACAGACACAGAGACACACACACAGTCACACACACACACACAGTCACACACAGACACACACACACACAGACACACAGACACATACACAGTCACACACACACACACAAACACACAGACACACACACAGACACAAACAGACACACAGACACACACACAGACACACACAGACACACACACAGACACACACACGCACAGTCACACACACAGACACACAACAACAACAACAACCGCCATTCGCCACTAAGTGGCGGTGACGTCACCACGACGCTTGTGCCAGGCCATGTGCACCTTGAGGCCACGTGAAGTGTCGAACGCCCGCTGGCAGGAGGTCACGGGCAGACCCAGCAGGTGCCACGGGTCGACTGACTGAGATGACTGCTGGCTGATGCACCACCTGTGCCCGCTACTGTGCCAACCCGCTGTGCTTTAGCCACCCGGCGCTCCGCTCGTTGTTGTGACCGTCGCTCCTCCGCCCTCCGTTGTTGTTGGAGGGCGACTGCCTCCAACTGCCCAGTAGCAGCGTCCATCACGAGCCTCCTCCACAGAAGCCGATCTTGACACCGCTGGTACCAGTCATCGGCAAGTCCACTCAGCTCCACGTCCTCCTGTACCACATCACTCCATCTCTTCTCTAGCCCGTGCCGCGCCCGTTTAGGCCCTCGATACGGCCGAACAAAAGCTGTTTCAGCATGCGGTGGCTGGGCATGGGGGCTACATGACCCAGCCAACGCAGCCTTGCCTGCCGGAGGAGCTCACCGATGGGACCTTGCCCAGATCTTTCAAGGATTTGTGAGCTCCTCATACAAGCCAGCCTGGTTAAACTCAGGATGGATCGTAGGCAGGCCAGCCTAAATGTTTCTAACCGGCGAAGATGTTCCATTAGGGGGGTCCACGTTTCGCAAGCATAGAGAAGGGAGGGAATGACCGTGGCCGAGAAGACCTGAAGCTTAGTGCGGAGCGACAGACCAGGTAGCTTCCACACAGCGTTACGCAACCGATGAAAAGATATTGCCGCTCGACTGATTCGGAGTGAGACCTCTGCTGTTAAACTGGAGCCAGTCATGAGCACACTGCCACACTCTCTCCACAACTGCCCCATCACCGATTGGGAGTAGTGGGGGTGGTGTGTCCGATGGTACAAAATACCCAGGCAGGTGCTCAGTTTTGGTTGGGCTGATGGTAAGGCCCCATCTCTTAGTGGCACGCTCCAGTCTCAGCAGCAGCGTCTCCAACTCCTCTGAATGAGCAGCTATTACCAAATCATCGGCATACATAACGTGGTTGAGCAATAGGGAGCCATCCCTTGACCGCACCCGGGCATCGATCAGCCTCCCATTATATCTGTACCCTATGGAGATTCCCCCGGTACAGCTATTGAAGGCTTCACGAACTACGTGGTCAAAATAGATGTTAAATAATGTGGGAGCCAGAGGACATCCCTGTCGCACCCCAAGGTGTACAGGGAATGGCTCTGACTCCCGGCCACGTAGTTTTACCCGGGCCCGCTCACCATCATGAAGGTCCTTAATGATCGTGAGCAGAGAGTCAGGGACTCCAAAAGCACGAAGAACAACCCAGAGCCCAGGCCGACTAATGGTATCATAGGCCTTGACCAGGTCAATAAAGCAGAGATGTAGGTCTTGCTGGAATTCCCTACACCTCTGCTGTAGCAGACGGACAGAAAATATGCCATCTGTGCAGGACCGCCCTTTCCTGAAACTGCATTGGGGCTCCGCAAGCCTCTCCTCAGCGTGCCTGGCAAGGCGATGCTGAATAATCCTTGCCAGGACCTTTCCCAGCACACTGAGGAGTGAGATGCCCCTGTAGTTGTTACAGTCTGTGCGGTCCCCTTTCTTAAAGAGGGGGACCACCAGGTCATCCTTCCAATCCTGCGGAACCCGTCCAGTGGTCCAGACTGTTGTTATGATGTCATATTGGGCAGTCTGTGCACAAACGCCACCCTCCCTCAGCATTTCGCTTGGGAGATCATCTCTGCCCGCTGCCTTTCCTGGTCTTGGACTCCGGATCGCCTTCAGTACTTCCTCAACAGATGGCACTTCAGCCATTCACTCACAGGGGGTGACTTCTTCCAATATTTGAGGCACTGCAGCCTCAGCAGGGTCATCCTCACTTTGTGCCACGATGTTTTCCTGGCTGAGGGATTTTCCCTCCCCCAGGACCTCACAGAAATGCTCAGCAAATCTGCAAACCTGTTCCTGGGGGTCGGAGATTGGATCACCGTTTTTTTCCCCTAATGATGGTAATAGGTGTGGCGTGCAGGTTACTTTTTTGATGGAGTTAAATAGAGATTTGTGATCGCGGGCCACTGAGGCAGACTCCATCTCCTCAGCAACCCGCGACCACCACCCATCCTTGCAGCGCCTCACGGCTTTCCAAACCTCCGAGCGAAGGCTGCGGTAAGCTTCCACATTCTCTGACGTGGGATTCTGTAGCCGATGACAGTGGGCCTGTCGCTTTTTTCTCAACCATCCTGAACACCTCCTCTGTCAGCCAGGGTCTCTGGGGAGGTCTGGACCGCGTACCCAAAGCAGCCATTGCAGCTGCATGAGTCACAGTCCTAAACCTCGCCCATTTACCCTCGACATCAGGAGGAGTGGGGGACGATGCCAACCGCAGCCGCAAGCGATGATGAAATTCTCGCTTGCAACTTTCATCAGATAACTGAGATTAGGCCACCTTGGGTTTGAATGGGGTCCTGGGTGTACACCCACCACCGGAGTGATTGTTGTAGTAGTTGTTGTATTTGTTGTTGTTGTTGTTATAGTTGTTGTGGTAGTTGTTGTTGTAGTTGTTGTATTTGTTGTTGTTGTTGTTATAGTTGTTGTGGTAGTTGTTGTTGTAGTTGTATTTGTTGTAGTTGTTGATATTGTTGTTGTTTTAGTTGTTGTTGTAGTAGTATTTGTTGTAGTTGTTGTACTAGTTGTATTTGTTGTTGTTGTAGTTGTTGATGTTGTTGTGATTGTTGTTGTTGTTGTAGTTGTATTTGTTGTAGTTGTTGTTATTGTTGTTGTGGTTGTATTTGTTGTAGTATTTGTTGTTGTTATAGTTGTTGTTGATGTTGTTGTATTTGTTGTAGTTGTTGATATTGTTGTTGTAGTAGTATTTGTTGTAGTTGTTGTTGTAGTTGTTGATGTTGTTGTAGTAGTTGTATTTGTTGTTGTAGTTGTTGTTGTTGTAGTTGTTGATGTTGTTGTGATTGTTGTTGTTGTTGTTGTAGTTGTTGTTGTATTTGTTGTAGTTGTTGTTATTGTTGTTGTTGTTGTATTTGTTGGTGTTGTTGTGATTGTTGTTGTTGTGGTTGTATTTGTTGTAGTATTTGTTGTTTTTGTTGTTGTTATAGTTGTCGTTGATGTTGTTGTATTTGTTGTTGTTGTTGTTGTAGTTGTTGATGTTGTTGTGATTGTTGATGTTGTAGTTGTTGTTGTAGTTGTTGATGTATTTGTTGTTGTTATAGTTGTTGTGGTAATTGTTGTTGTATTTGTTGTAGTTGTTGATATTGTTGTTGTTATAGTTGTTGTAGTTGTTGATGTTGTTGTGATTGTTGTTGTTGTTGTAGTTGTTGTATTTGTTGTAGTTGTTGTTATTGTTGTTGTGGTTGTATTTGTTGTAGTATTTGTTGTTGTTGATGTTGTTGTATTTGTTGTTGTTGTAGTTGTTGATGTTGTTGTGATTGTTGATGTTGTATTTGTTGTAGTATTTGTTGTTGTTATAGTTGTTGTTGATGTTGTTGTATTTGTTGTTGTGGTTGTATTTGTTGTAGTATTTGTTGTTGTTATAGTTGTTGATGTTGTTGTAGTTGTTGATGTTGTTGTGATTGTTGATGTTGTAGTTGTTGTTGTAGTTGTTGTTGTTGTTGTTATAGTTGTTGTTGATGTTGTTGTATTTGTTGTTGTTGTTGTAGTTGTTGATGTTGTTGTGATTGTTGATGTTGTAGTTGTTGTAGTTGTTGTTGTATTTGTTGTAGTATTTGTTGTTGTTGTTATAGTTGTTGTTGATGTTGTTGTGATTGTTGATGTTGTTGTTGTTATTGTTGTTGTTATTGTAGTTGTATTTGTTGTGATTGTTGTTGTTGTTATTGTTGTTGTTATTGTAGTTGTATTTGTTGTGATTGTTGTTGTTGTTGTCAGGCCCAGCAGGAGGATCTCCGCACGTTCCTGGACCGGGTACTCACCGCCCGGCTGGGCATGCGAATCCTGGTGTCTCATCACTTGGCACTGCACGTGGACACGGTGGGGGGAGATAGTGGGGGGGAGATGGTGGGGGGAGATGGTGGGGGGAGATGGTGGGGGGAGATGGTGGGGGGATGGTGGGGGGATGGTGTCTCATCACTTGGCACTGCACGTGGACACGGTGGGGGGAGATGGTGGGGGGAGATGGTGGGGGGAGATGGTGGGGGGAGATGGTGGGGGGAGATGGTGGGGGGAGATGGTGGGGGGAGGGTGTCTCATCACTTGGCACTGCACGTGGACACGGTGGGGGGAGATGGTGGGGGGAGATGGTGGGGGGAGATGGTGGGGGGAGATGGTGGGGGGAGATGGTGGGGGGAGGGTGTCTCATCACCTGGCACTGCACGTGGACACGGTGGGGGGAGATGGTGGGGGGAGATGGTGGGGGGATGGTGGGGGGGAGATGGTGGGGGGAGGTGGTGGGGGGAGTGGGGGGAGATGGTGGGGGGAGATGGTGGGGGGAGATGGTGGGGGGAGATGGTGGGGGGAGATGGTGGGGGGAGATGGTGGGGGGAGGGTGTCTCATCACCTGGCACTGCACGTGGACACGGTGGGGGGAGATGGTGGGGGGAGATGGTGGGGGGAGATGGTGGGGGGAGATGGTGGGGGGAGATGGTGGGGGGAGATGGTGGGGGGAGATGGTGGGGGGAGATGGTGGGGGGAGGGTGTCTCATCACCTGGCACTGCACGTGGACACGGTGGGGGGAGATGGTGGGGGGAGATGGTGGGGGGAGATGGTGGGGGGCGATGGTGGGGGGAGATGGTGGGGGGAGATGGTGGGGGGAGATGGTGGGGGGAGATGGTGGGGGGAGGGTGTCTCATCACCTGGCACTGCACGTGGACACGGTGGGGGGAGATGGTGCGGGGAGATGGTGGGGGGAGATGGTGGGGGGAGATGGTGGGGGAGATGGTGGGGGGAGATGGTGTCTCATCACCTAGTGCTGCACGTGGACATGGTGGGGGGAGATGGTGGGGGGAGATGGTGGGGGGAGATGGTGGGGGGAGATGGTGGGGGGAGATGGTGGGGGGGGATGGTGGGGGGAGATGGTGGGGGGGGAGATAATGGGGATAGTGGGGGGAGATGGTGGGGGGGAGATGGTGGGGGGTGATTGATCCATCACACAAGTACCATGTGACCCTGTGTCATGTGACTCTGTGTCATGTGACTCTGTCATGTGACTCTGTGTCATGTGACTCTGTGTCATGTGACCCTGTCGTGTGACCCTGTCGTGTGACTCTGTATCATGTGACCGTGTCATGTGACCCTGTCGTGTGACACTGTCGTGTGACTCTTGTCATGTGACCCTGTCATGTGACTGTATCATGTGACCGTGTCATGTGACCCTGTCATGTGACCCTGTCATGTGACCGTGTCATGTGACCGTGTCATGTGACCCTGTCATGTGACCCTGTCATGTGACCCTGTCTCATGTGACTCTGTATCATGTGACTCTGTATCATGTGACTCTGTATCATGTGACTCTGTATCATGTGACCGTGTCATGTGACCGTGTCATGTGACCGTGTCATGTGACCGTGTCATGTGACCGTGTCATGTGACTCTGTGTCATGTGACTCTGTCATGTGACCTGTCAAGTGACTCTGTGTCATGTGACTCTGTGTCATGTGACTCTGTCATGTGACTCTGTGTCATGTGACTCTGTGTCATGTGACCCTGTCGTGTGACCCTGTCGTGTGACTCTGTATCATGTGACCGTGTCATGTGACCCTGTCGTGTGACACTGTCGTGTGACTCTTGTCATGTGACCCTGTCATGTGACTGTATCATGTGACCGTGTCATGTGACCCTGTCATGTGACCCTGTCATGTGACCGTGTCATGTGACCGTGTCATGTGACCCTGTCATGTGACCCTGTCATGTGACCCTGTCTCATGTGACTCTGTATCATGTGACTCTGTATCATGTGACTCTGTATCATGTGACTCTGTATCATGTGACCGTGTCATGTGACCGTGTCATGTGACCGTGTCATGTGACCGTGTCATGTGACTCTGTGTCATGTGACTCTGTCATGTGACCTGTCAAGTGACTCTGTGTCATGTGACTCTATATCATGTGACCGTGTCATGTGACCCTGTCGTGTGACCCTGTCGTGTGACTCTGTGTCATGTGACCCTGTGTCATGTGACCCTGTCTCATGTAACCCTGTCATGTGACCCTGTATCATGTGACCCTGTCATGTGACTCTGTATCATGTGACCGTGTCATGTAACCCTGTCATGTGACCCTGTCATGTGACCCTGTATCATGTGACCCTGTCATGTGACCCTGCGTCATGTGACCCTGTATCATGTGACCCTGTCATGTGACCCTGCGTCATGTGACCCTGTCATGTGACCCTGTGTCATGTGACCCTGCGTCATGTGACCCCGTCTCATGTGACCCTGTCTCATGTGACCCTGTGTCGTGTGACCCTGTCATGTGACCCTGTCATGTGACCCTGTGTCATGTGACTCTGTGTGACAGCCGAATCACCTGGGCATCATCAACACTCGAATGTCTCCCAAGCAGCTCGTGGAGAAGTGTGCAGAGTTTGCACGGTGAGGGACTCACCAAATCACTCACCAAATCACCAAATCACTCACCAAATCACTCACCAAATCACCAACTCACTCACCAACTCACTCACCAACTCACTCACCAACTCACCAACTCACTCACCAACTCACTCACCAACTCACTCACCAACTCACTCACCAAATCACTCACCAAATCACTCACCAACTCACCAACTCACTCACCAAATCACTCACCAAATCACTCACCAACTCACCAACTCACTCACCAACTCACCAACTCACTCACCAAATCACTCACCAAATCACTCACCAAATCACTCACCAACTCACCAACTCACTCACCAACTCACTCACCAAATCACTCACCAACTCACCAACTCACTCACCAACTCACCAAATCACTCACCAAATCACTCACCAAATCACTCACCAAATCACTCACCAACTCACCAACTCACTCACTCACCAACTCACCAAATCACTCACCAAATCACTCACCAAATCACTCACCAAATCACGCACCAAATCACTCACCAACTCACCAAATCACTCACCAAATCACTCACCAACTCACCAAATCACTCACCAACTCACCAACTCACTCACCAACTCACTCACCAACTCACTCACCAACTCACTCACCAAATCACTCACCAAATCACTCACCAAATCACTCACCAAATCACTCACCAAATCACTCACCAACTCACCAACTCACTCACCAACTCACTCACCAACTCACTCACCAACTCACTCACCAAATCACTCACCAAATCACTCACCAAATCACTCACCAAATCACTCACCAACTCACCAAATCACTCACCAAATCACTCACCAACTCACCAAATCACTCACCAACTCACCAACTCACTCACCAACTCACTCACCAACTCACTCAACAACTCACCAACTCACTCACCAACTCACTCACCAACTCACTCACCAACTCACCAACTCACTCACCAACTCACTCACCAACTCACTCACCAAATCACTCACCAAATCACTCACCAAATCACTCACCAAATCACTCACCAAATCACTCACCAACTCACCAACTCACTCACCAACTCACTCACCAACTCACCAACTCACTCACCAACTCACTCACCAACTCACTCACCAACTCCCTCACCAACTCACTCACTCACCAACTCACTCACCAACTCACTCACCAACTCACTCACCAACTCACTCACCAACTCACTCACCAACTCACTCACCAACTCACTCACCAACTCACTCACCAACTCACTCACCAACTCACTCACCAACTCACTCACCAACTCACTCACCAACTCACTCACCAACTCACTCACCAACTCACTCACCAACTCACTCACCACTCACTCACCAACTCACTCACCAACTCACTCACCAACTCACTCACCAACTCACTCACCAACTCACTCACCAACTCACTCACCAACTCACCAACTCACTCACCACTCACCAACTCACTCACCAACTCACTCACCAACTCACTCACCAACTCACTCACTCACTCACCAACTCACTCACCAACTCACTCACCAACTCACCAACTCACTCACCAACTCACTCACCAACTCACTCACCAACTCACTCACCAACTCACTCACCAACTCACTCACCAACTCACTCACCAACTCACTCACCAACTCACCAACTCACTCACCAACTCACTCACCAACTCACTCACCAACTCACTCACCAACTCACCAACTCACTCACCAACTCACTCACCAACTCACTCACCAACTCACCAACTCACTCACCAACTCACTCACCAACTCACTCACCAACTCACTCACTCACTCACCAACTCACTCACCAACTCACTCACCAACTCACTCACCACTCACCAACTCACTCACCAACTCACTCACCAACTCACTCACCACTCACCAACTCACTCACCAACTCACTCACCAACTCACTCACCACTCACCAACTCACTCACCAACTCACTCACTCACTCACCAACTCACTCACCAACTCACTCACCAACTCACTCACCAACTCACTCACCAACTCACTCACCAACTCACTCACCAACTCACCAACTCACTCACCAACTCACTCACCAACTCACTCACCAACTCACTCACCAACTCACTCACCAACTCACTCACCAACTCACTCACCAACTCACTCACCAACTCACTCACCAACTCACCAACTCACTCACCACTCACTCACCAACTCACTCACCAACTCACCAACTCACTCACAACTCACTCACCCACTCACCAACTCACTCACAACTCACTCACCAACTCACTCACCACTCACTCACCAACTCACTCACCAACTCACTCACTCACTCACTCACTCACTCACCAACTCACTCACCAACTCACTCACTCACTCACCAACTCACTCACCAACTCACTCACCAACTCACTCACCAACTCACTCACCAACTCACTCACCAACTCACTCACCAACTCACTCACCAAATCACTCACCAACTCACTCACCAACTCACTCACCAACTCACTCACCAACTCACTCACCAACTCACTCACCAACTCACTCACCAACTCACTCACCAACTCACTCACCAACTCACTCACACACTCACTCACTCACTCACTCACCAACTCACTCACCAACTCACTCACCAACTCACTCACCAACTCACCACTCACTCACCAACTCACTCACCACTCACTCACCAACTCACTCACCAACTCACTCACCAACTCACTCACCACTCACTCACCAACTCACTCACCAACTCACTCACCAACTCACCACTCACTCACCAACTCACTCACCAACTCACTCACCAACTCACTCACCAACTCACTCACCACTCACTCACCAACTCACTCACCAACTCACCAACTCACTCACCAACTCACTCACCAACTCACCAACTCACTCACCAACTCACTCACCAACTCACTCACCAACTCACCAACTCACTCACTCACCAACTCACTCACCAACTCACCAACTCACTCACCAACTCACTCACCAACTCACTCACCAACTCACTCACCAACTCACTCACTCACTCACCAACTCACTCACCAACTCACTCACCAACTCACTCACCAACTCACTCACTCACTCACCAACTCACTCACCAACTCACTCACTCACCAACTCACTCACCAACTCACTCACCAACTCACTCACCAACTCACCAACTCACTCACCAACTCACTCACCAACTCACTCACCAACTCACTCACCAACTCACTCACCAACTCACTCACCAACTCACCAACTCACTCACCAACTCACTCACCAACTCACTCACCAACTCACTCACTCACTCACCAACTCACTCACCAACTCACTCACCAACTCACTCACCAACTCACTCACCAACTCACTCACCAACTCACTCACCAACTCACCACTCACTCACCAACTCACTCACCAACTCACTCACCACTCACTCACCAACTCACTCACCAACTCACTCACCAACTCACCAGGCCACTCACCAACTCACTCACCAACTCACTCACCAACTCACCAACTCACTCACCAACTCACTCACCAACTCACTCACCAACTCACCAACTCACTCACCAACTCACTCACCAACTCACTCACCAACTCACCAACTCACTCACCAACTCACTCACCAACTCACTCACCAACTCACTCACCACTCACTCACCAACTCACTCACTCACCAACTCACTCACCACTCACTCACCAACTCACCAACTCACTCACCAACTCACTCACCAACTCACTCACCAACTCACTCACCAACTCACTCACCAACTCACAAACTCACTCACCAAATCACTCACCAACTCACTCACCAACTCACCAACTCACTCACCAACTCACTCACCAACTCACTCACCAACTCACTCACCAAATCACTCACCAACTCACTCACCAACTCACTCACCAACTCACTCACCAACTCACTCACTCACTCTCCAACTCACTCACTCACCAACTCACTCACCAACTCACTCACCAACGCACTCACCAACTCACCAACTCACTCACCAACTCACTCACCAACTCACCACCTCACTCACCAACTCACTCACCACTCACTCACAAAAGCATCACCAAATCACTCACCAAATCACTCACCAAATCACTCACCAAATCACTCACCAAATCACCAACCAACTCACCAACCACTCACCAACTCAACTCACCAACTCACTACTCACCAACTCACTCACCAACTCACTCACCAAATCACTCACCAAATCACTCACCAACTCACTCACCAACTCACTCACCAACTCACTCACCAACTCACTCACCAACTCACTCACCAACTCACTCACCAACTCACTCACCAACTCACTCACCAACTCACTCACCAACTCACTCACCAACTCACTCACCAACTCACTCACCAACTCACTCACCAACTCACTCACTCACCAACTCACTCACCAACTCACTCACCAACTCACTCACCAACTCACCAACTCACTCACCAACTCACTCACCAACTCACTCACCAACTCACTCACCAACTCACTCACCAACTCACTCACCAACTCACTCACCAACTCACTCACCAACTCACTCACCAACTCACTCACTCACCAACTCACTCACCAACTCACTCACCAACTCACTCACCAACTCACTCACCAACTCACTCACTCACCACTCACTCACCACTCACTCACCAACTCACTCACCAACTCACTCACCAATCACTCACTCACCAACTCACTCACCAACTCACTCACCACTCACCACTCACTCACCAACTCTCACCAACTCACTCACCAACTCACTCAACTCACTCACCAACTCACTCACCAACTCACATCACCAACTCACTCCACACTCACTCACCAACTCACTCACCCACTCACCAACTCACTCACCACCACTCACTCACCAACTCACTCCAACGTCACTCACCAAACTCACTCACTCACTCACCAACTCACTCACCAACTCACTCACCAACTCACTCACCAACTCACTCACTCACTCACCAACTCACTCACCAACTCACTCACCAACTCACTCACCAACTCACTCACCAACTCACCAACTCACTCACCAACTCACGCACCAACTCACTCACCAACTCACTCACCCCACTCACCACTCACTCACGCAACTCACTCACCAACTCACTCACCACTCACCAACTCACTCACCAACGTCACTCAACTCACTCACCAACTCACTCACCAACTCACTCACCAACTCACCAACTCACTCACCAACTCACTCACCAACTCACTCACACAACTCACTCACCAACTCACCACAATCACTCACCAACTCACTCACCAACTCACTCACAACTCACTCACCAACTCACTCACCAAATCACTCACCAACTCACTCACCAACTCACTCACCACCCACCAACTCACTCACCAACTCACCACTCACTCACCAACTCACTCACCAAATCACTCACCAACTCACTCACCAACTCACCAACTCACTCACCAACTCACTCACCAACTCACTCACCAACTCACCAACTCACTCACCAACTCACTCACCAACTCACCAACTCACTCACCAACTCACTCACCAACTCACTCACCAACTCACTCACCAACTCACCAACTCACCAACTCACTCACCAACTCACTCACCAACTCACTCACCAACTCACCAACTCACTCACCAACTCACTCACCAACTCACCAACTCACCAACTCACTCACCACTCACTCACCAACTCACTCACCAACTCACTCAACTCACTCACCAACTCACTCACCAAATCACTCACCAACTCACTCACCAACTCACCCAACTCACTCACCAACTCACTCACCAACTCACTCACCAACTCACCAACTCACTCACCAACTCACTCACCAACTCACTCACCACTCACCAACTCACTCACCAACTCACTCACTCACTCACCAACTCACTCACCAACTCACTCACCAACTCACTCACCAACTCACTCACCAACTCACTAACTCACTCACCAACTCACCAACTCACTCACCAACTCACTCACCAACTCACTCACCAACTCACTCACCAACTCACTCACCAACTCACCAACTCACTCACCAACTCACTCACCAACTCACTCACCAACACACCAACTCACTCACCAACTCACTCACCAACTCACTCACCAACTCACCAACTCACTCACTCACCAACTCACTCACCAACTCACCAACTCACTCACCAACTCACCAACTCACTCACCAACTCACTCACCAACTCACTCACCAACTCACTCACCAACTCACTCACTCACCACTCACTCACCAACTCACTCACCAACTCACCAACTCACTCACCAACTCACTCACCAACTCACTCACCAACTCACTCACCAACTCACTCACCAACTCACTCACCAACTCACTCACCAACTCACTCACCAACTCACTCACTCACTCACCAACTCACTCACCAACTCACTCACCAACTCACTCACACTCACTCACCACTCACTCACCAACTCACTCACCAACTCACTCACCAACTCACTCACCAACTCACTCACTCACTCACCAACTCACTCACCAACTCACCAACTCACTCACCAACTCACTCACCAACTCACTCACCAACTCACCAACTCACTCACCAACTCACTCACCAACTCACTTACTCACCAACTCACTCACCAACTCACTCACCAACTCACTCACCAACTCACTCACCACTCACTCAACTCAACTCACCAACTCACTCACCAACTCACTCACCAACTCACTTCACCAACTCACTCACCAACTCACTCACCAACTCACTCACCAACTCACTCACCAACTCACTTACTCACCAACTCACTCACCACTCACCAACTCACTCACCAACTCACTCACCAACTCACTCACCAACTCACTCACCAACTCACTCACCAACTCACTCACCACTCACCAACTCACTCACCAACTCACCAACTCACTCACCAACTCACTCACCAACTCACCAACTCACTCACTCACTCACCAACTCACTCACCAACTCACTCACCAACTCACCAACTCACTCACCAACTCACTCACCAACTCACCAACTCACTCACCAACTCACTCACCAACTCACTCACCAACTCACTCACCAACTCACCAACTCACTCACCAACTCACCAACTCACTCACCAACTCACTCACCAACTCACTCACCACTCACCAACTCACTCACCAACTCACCAACTCACTCACCAACTCACTCACCACTCACTCACCACTCACCAACTCACTCACCAACTCACTCACCAACTCACTCACCAACTCACTCACCAACTCACCAACTCACTCACCAACTCACTCACCAACTCACTCACCAACTCACCAACTCACTCACCAACTCACTCACCAACTCACTCACTCACCAACTCACTCACCAACTCACTCACCAACTCACTCACCAACTCACTCACCAACTCACCAACTCACTCACCAACTCACTCACCAACTCACTCACCAACTCACTCACTCACCAACTCACTCACCATGTCACTCACCAACTCACTCACCATCTCACTCACCATCTCACTCACTCACCAACTCACCAACTCACTCACCAACTCACTCACCATGTCACTCACTCACCAACTCACTCACCAACTCACTCACCATCTCACTCACCAACTCACCAACTCACTCACCAACTCACCAATGCACTCACCCACTCACTCACCCACCCACTCACTCACCCACCCACCCACTCACCCACCCACTCACCCACCCACTCACCAACTCACCAACTCACTCACATGGTGAGTGGTTCTGTCCTCACTGTAGGGGCAAGTGCTGTTAACTAGCGAGTAGCAGCAGCAGTGTCTATGTACTACACACACTACACACACCGACAAAGCTACCCCCAGGTAGCCTCTAGCAGGGCTGTAGGGGCAAGTGCTGTTAGTAATAGCGAGTAGCAGCAGCAGTGTCTATGTACTACACACACCACACACAGACAAAGCTCCTCCAGGTAGCCTCTAGCAGGGCTGTAGGGGCAAGTGTTGTTAGCTAGCGAGTAGTAGCAGCAGTGTCTATGTACTACACAGACAAAGCTCCCCCAGGTAGCCTCTAGCAGGGCTGTAGGGGCAAGTGCTGTTAGCTGACGAGCAGCAACAGCAGTGTCTATGTACTACACACACCACACACACAGACAAAGCTCCCCCAGGTAGCCTCTAGCAAGGCTGTAGGGGCAAGTGCTGTTAGCTAGCGAGTATCAGCAGCAGTGTCTATGTACTACACACACCACACACAGACAAAGCTCCCCCAGGTAGCCTCTAGCAGGGCTGTAGGGGCAAGTGCTGCTAGCTAGCGAGTAGCAGCAGCAGTGTCTATGTACTACACACTCCACACACACAGACAAAGCTCCCCCAGGTAGCCTCTAGCAGGGCTGTAGGGGCAAGTGCTGTTAGCTAGCGAGTAGCAGCAGCAGTGTCTATGTACTACACACACCACACACACAGACAAAGCTACCCCAGGTAGCCTCTAGCAGGGCTGTAGGGGCAAGTGCTGTTAGCTAGTGAGTAGCAGCAGCAGTGTCTATGTACTACACACACCACACACAGACAGACAAAGCTCCCCCAGGTAGCCTCTAGCAGGGCTGTAGGGGCAAGTGCTGTTAGCTAGCGAGTAACAGCAGCAGTGTCTATGTACTACACACACCAGACAAAGCTCCCCCAGGTAGCCTCTAGCAGGGCTGTAGGGGCAAGTGCTGTTAGCTAGCGAGTAGCAGCAGCAGTGTCTATGTACTACACACACCACGCACACACACACACAGACACAGACAAAGCTCCCCCAGGTAGCCTCTAGCACGCTCTCGCCCCCCCCCCCCGCCGCCCCCTCCGCTGGATCAGGCGCGTGACGGAGCGTCGTTTCGGGTCAGCGCCCTCCGTCCGTGTGACCGGACATGTGGCCGCCTGCTTCCCGTACATCCAAGCACCGCTGGAATATGTCCTACCTGAGCTGCTGGTGAATGCCATGCGGTGAGGACTTTGTGTTGGTGTGTGTGGGTGTGTTGGTGTGTTGGTGTGTGTGTTGGTGTGTGTGTTGGTGTGTTGGTGTGTTGGTGTGTGTGTGTGTGTGTTGGTGTGTGTGTGTTGGTGTGTGTGTTGGTGTGTGTGTTGGTGGGTGTGTGTTGGGGTGTGTGTGTGTTTGTGTGTGTGTGTTGGTGTGTTGGTGTGTGTGTTGGTGTGTGTGTGTGTTGGTGTGTGTGTTGGTGTGTGTGTTGGTGTGTTGGTGTGTTGGTGTGTGTGTTGGTGTGTGTGTTGGTGTGTGTGTGTTGGTGTGTGTTGGTGTGTGTGTGTGTGTTGGTGTGTTGGTGTGTGTGTGTGTTGGTGTGTGTGTGTTGGTGTGTGTGTTTGTGTGTGTTGGTGTGTGTGTGTGTTGGTGTGTCTTGGTGTGTGTGTTGGTGTGTTGGTGTTGGTGTGTGTGTGTGTTGGTGTGTGTGTGTGTTGGTGTGTGTGTGTGTTGGTGTGTGTGTTGGTGTGTGTGTGTGTTGGTGTGTGGGTGTGTGTGTTGGTGTGTGTGTTGGTGTGTGTTGGTGTTGGTCTGTGTGTGTGTTGGTGTGTTGGTGTGTGTGTTGGTGGGTGTTGGTGTGTGTGTTGGTGTGTGTGTGTTGGTGTGTGTGTGTTGGTGTGTGTGTGTTGGTGTGTTGGTGTGTGTGTGTTGGTGTGTGTGTGTGTGTTGGTGTGTGTGTTGGTGTGTGTGTGTGTTGGTGTGTGTGTTGGTGTGTGTGTTGGTGTGTGTGTGTTGGTGTGTGTGTTGGTGTTGGTGTGTTGGTGTGTGTGTGTTGGTGTGTTTGTTGGGGTGTGTGTGTTGGTGTGTGTTGGTGTGTGTTGGTGTGTGTGTGTTGGTGGGTGTGTGTTGGTGTGTGTGTTGGTGTGTGTGTTGGTGTGTTGGTGTGTGTGTTGGTGTGTGTGTGTAGTGTGTGTGTGTTGGTGTGTGTTGCTGGGGTTTGTTTGTGTGTGTTGGTGGGGTTTGTGTGTTGGTGTGTGTGTGTTTGTGTGTGTGTGTTGGTGTGTGTTGGTGTGTGTGTTTGTGTGTGTTGGTGGGGTTTGTGTGTTGGTGTGTTGGTGTGTGTTGGTGTGTGTGTGTTGGTGTGTTGGTGTGTGTGTTGGTGTGTGTGTGTTGGTGTGTGTGTGTGTTGGTGTGTGTGTTGGTGTGTGTGTTGGTGTGTGTGTGTGTTGGTGTGTGTGTGTTGGTGTGTGTGTGTTGGTGTGTGTGTGTGTTGGTGTGTGTGTTGGTGTGTGTGTGTGTTGGTGTGTGTGTTGGTGGGTGTTGGTGTGTGTGTGTTGGTGTTTGTGTGTGTGTTGGTGTGTGTGTTGGTGTGTGTGTGTGTTGGTGTGTGTGTTGGTGTGTGTGTTGGTGTGTTGGTGTGTGTGTTGGTGTGTTGGTGTGTGTGTGTGTTGGTGTGTGTGTGTTGGTGTGTTGGTGTGTGTTGGTGTGTGTGTGTTGGTGTGTGTGTGTGTGTGTGTTGGTGTGTGTGTTGGTGTGTGTGTTGGTGTGTGTGTGTTGGTGTGTGTGTGTGTTGGTGTGTGTGTGTGTGTTGGTGTGTTGGTGTTGGTGTGTGTGTTGGTGTGTGTGTTGGTGTGTTGGTGTGTGTGTTGGTGTGTGTGTGTTGGTGTGTGTGTTGGTGTGTGTGTTGGTGTGTGTGTTGGTGTGTGTGTTGGTGGGTGGGTGTGTGTGTGTTGGTGTGTGTGTGTTGGTGTGTGTGTGTGTTGGTGTGTTGGTGTGTGTGTTGGTGTGTGTGTTGGTGTGTGTGTGTTGGTGTGTGTGTTGGTGTGTTGGTGTGTTGGTGTGTTGGTGTGTGTGTTGGTGTGTGTGTGTTGGTGTTGGTGTGTGTGTTGGTCTGTGTGTTGGTGTGTGTGTGTTGGTGTGTGTGTGTGCGTTGGTGTGTTTGTGTTGGTGTGTGTGTTGGTGTGTGGGTGTGTGTGTGTTGGTGTGTGTGTGTTGGTGTGTGTGTGTGTTGGTGTGTGTGTTGGTGTGTGTGTTGGTGTGTGTTGGTGTGTGTGTGTTGGTGTGTGTGTGTGTTGGTGTGTGTGTGTGTTGGTGTGTGTGTTGGTGTGTGTGTGCGTTGGTGTGTGTGTGTTGGTGTGTGTGTTGGTGTGTTGGTGTGTGTGTGTTGGAGTGTGTGTGTTGGTGTGTGTGTGTGTTGGTGTGTGTGTGTGTGTTGGTGTGTGTGTTGGTGTGTCTTGGTGTGTGTGTGTTGGTGTGTGTGTGTGTTGGTGTGTGTGTGTGTTGGTGTGTGTTGGTGTGTGTGTGTTGGTGTGTGTGTGTGTGTGTTGGTGTGTGTTGGTGTGTCTTGGTGTGTGTGTGTGGTGTGTGTGTGTGTTGGTGTGTGTGTTGGTGTGTGTGTTGGTGTGTGTGTGTGTTGGTGTAGCCCGAGTTGGTCATGATACTGGCACCTGGTCTGGAGTGATTGGAGGGCATGGGCCAGATCAGCTCAATAACAACGGTAGGAGGCTGCTAGATTTTTGTGCAGCCCATGGGCTTGTAATTACCAACACGCTGTTCCGGCATCGGCGCATCCACACAACATCATGGATGCATGCCGGGTCCAAGCAAGAACATCTGCTGGACTACATAGTGATGGACCAGCGGATGCGAGCCCATGTCCTTGACACCAGGACCTACCGTGGAGCTGATCTGCCCTCTGACCATCGACTAGTCATCTGTAAGATGCGCCTGCCATTCTTCCACTCCGGTGGTGGGTGTACACCCAGGACCCCTAATTCCAACATAAAGTGGCCTGGTCTCAGTTATCTGATGAAAGTTGCAAGCGAGAATTTCATCATCGCTTGCGGCTGGGGTTGGCATCGTCCCCGACTCCTCCTGATGTCGAGGGTAAATGGGCGAGGTTTAGGACTGTGACTCATGCAGCTGCAATGGCTGCTTTGGGTACGCGGTCCAGACCTCCCCAGAGACCCTGGCTGACAGAGGAGGTGTTCAGGATGGTTGAGAAAAAGCGACAGGCCCACTGTCATCGGCTACAGAATCCCACGTCAGAGAATGAGGAGGCTTACCGCAGCCTTCGCTCGGAGGTTCGGAGAGCCGTGAGGCACTGCAAGGATGGGTGGTGGTCGCGGGTTGCTGAGGAGATGGAGTCTGCCTCAGTGGCCCGTGATCACAAATCTCTATTTAACTCCATCAAAAAAGTAACCTGCAGCGCCACACCTATTACCATCATTAGGGGAAAAAACGGTGATCCAATCTCCGACCCCCAGGAACAGGTTCGCAGATTTGCTGAGCATTTCTGTGAGGTCCTGGGGGAGGGAAAATCCCTCAGCCAGGAAAACATCATGGCACAAAGTGAGGATGACCCTGCTGAGGCTGCGGTGCCTCAAATATTGGAAGAAGTTACCCCCTGTGAGTGGCTGGCTGAGGTGCCATCTGTTGAGGAAGTATTGAAGGCGATCCGGAGTCTGAGCCCAGGAAAGGCAGCGGGCAGAGATGATCTCCCAAGCGAAATGCTGAGGGAGGGTGGCGTTTGTGCACAGACTGCCCTATATGACATCATAACAACAGTCTGGACCACTGGACGGGTTCCGCAGGATTGGAAGGATGCCCTGGTGGTCCCCCTTTTTAAGAAGGGGGACCGCACAGACTGTAACAACTACAGGGGCATCTCACTCCTCAGTGTGCCGGGAAAGGTCCTGGCAAGGATTATTCAGCATCGCCTTGCCAGGCACGCTGAGGAGAGGCTTGCGGAGCCCCAATGCGGTTTCAGGAAAGGGCGGTCCTGCACAGATGCCATATTTTCTGTCCATCTGCTACAGCAGAGGTGTAGGGAATTCCAACAAGACCTACATCTCTGCTTTATTGACCTGGTCAAGGCCTATGATACCATCAGTAGGCCTGGGCTCTGGGTCGTTCTTCGTGCTTTTGGAGTACCTGACCCTCTGCTCACGATCATTAAGGACCTTCATGATGGTGAGCGGGCCCGGGTAAAACTACGTGGCCGGGAGTCAGAGCCATTCCCTGTACACCTTGGGGTGCGACAGGGATGTCCTCTGGCTCCCACATTATTTAACATCTATTTTGACCACGTAGTTCGTGAAGCCTTCAATAGCTGTACCGTGGGAATCTCCATATGGTACAGATATAATGGGAGGCTAATCGATGCCCGGGTGCGGTCAAGGGATGGCTCCCTATTGCTCAACCACGTTATGTATGCTGATGATTTGGTAATAGCTGTTCAGTCAGAGGAGGAGTTGGAGACGCTGCTGCTGAGACTGGAGCGTGCCACTAAGAGGTGGGGCCTTACCATCAGCCCCACCAAAACTAAGCACCTGCCTGGGTATTTTGTACCATCGGACAATCCACCCCCACAACTCCCAATCGGTGATGGGGCAGTTGTGGAGAGAGTGGAGAGTTTCCCATACCTGGGCAGTGTGCTTATGACTGGCTCCAGTTTAACAGCAGAGGTCTCACTCCGAATCAGTCGAGCGGCAATATCTTTTCATCGGTTGCGTAACGCTGTGTGGAAGCTACCTGGTCTGTCGCTCCGCACTAAGCTTCAGGTCTTCTCGGCCACGGTCATTCCCTCCCTTCTCTACGCTTGCGAAACGTGGACCCCCCTAATGGAACATCTTCGCCGGTTAAAAACATTTAGGCTGGCCTGCCTACGATCCATCCTGGGTTTAACCAGACTGGATTGTGTGAGGAGCTCACAAATCCTTGAAAGATCTGGGCAGGGTCCCATCGGTGAGCTCCTCCGGCAGGCAAGGCTGCGATGGCTGGGTCATGTAGCCCGCATGCCCAGCCACCGCATGCCGAAACAGCTTTTGTTTGGCCGGATTGAGGGGGCTAAGCGGGCGCGGCACGGGCTAGAGAAGAGATGGAGTGATGTGGTACAGGAGGACGTGGAGCTGAGTGGACTTGCCGATGACTGGTACCAGCGGTGTCAAGATCGGCCTCTGTGGAGGAGGCTCGTGAAGGATGCTACTGGGCAGTTGGAGGCAGTTGCCCTCCAACAACAACGGAGGGCGGAGGAGCGACGCTCACAACAGCGAGCGGAGCGCCGGGTGGCTAAAGCACAGCAGGTTGGCACAGTAGGGGGCACAGGTGGTGCATCAGCCAGTCATCTCAGTCAGTCGACCCGTGGCACCTGGGTCTGCCCCGTGACCTCCTGCCAGCGGGCGTTCGACACTTCACGTGGCCTCAGGGTGCACATAGCCTGGCACAAGCGTCGTGGTGACGTCACCGCCACTTAGTGGCGAATGGCGGTTGTTGTTGTTGTTGTTGTTGTTGTGTCTATGTGTGTGTGTCTATGTGTGTGTCTATGTGTGTGTGTCTATGTGTGTGTGTGTGTGTGTCTATGTGTGTGTCTATGTGTGTGTGTGTGTGTCTATGTGTGTGTCTATGTGTGTGTGTCTATGTGTGTGTGTCTATGTGTGTGTGTCTATGTGTCTATGTGTGTGTGTGTGTCTATGTGTGTGTGTCTATGTGTGTGTGTCTATGTGTGTGTGTGTGTCTATGTGTGTGTCTGTGTGTGTCTATGTGTGTGTGTCTATGTGTGTGTGTCTATCTATGTGTGTGTCTATGTGTGTCTATGTGTGTGTCTATGTGTGTCTATGTGTGTGTCTATGTGTGTGTGTCTATGTGTGTTTGTCTATGTGTGTGTGTGTCTATGTGTGTGTGTCTATGTGTCTATGTGTCTATGTGTGTGTCTATGTGTGTGTGTCTATGTGTGTGTGTCTATGTGTGTGTGTGTGTCTATTTGTGTGTATATGTGTGTCTATGTGTGTGTCTATGTGTGTGTGTCTATGTGTGTCTATGTGTGTGTGTGTGTCTATGTGTGTGTCTGTGTGTGTGTGTGTCTATGTGTGTGTGTCTATGTGTGTGTCTGTGTGTGTGTCTATGTGTGTGTGTGTGTCTATGTGTGTGTCTATGTGTGTCTATGTGTGTGTCTATGTGTGTGTGTCTATGTGTCTATGTGTGTGTGTCTATGTGTGTGTGTCTATGTGTGTGTGTCTATGTGTCTATGTGTGTGTCTATGTGTGTGTGTCTATGTGTGTGTGTGTCTATGTGTGTCTATGTGTGTGTCTATGTGTGTCTATGTGTGTGTCTATGTGTGTGTGTGTCTATGTGTGTGTCTATGTCTATGTCTATGTGTGTGTGTCTATGTGTGTGTGTGTCTATGTGTGTGTGTCTATGTGTGTCTATCTATGTGTGTGTCTATGTGTGTGTGTCTATGTGTCTATGTGTGTGTGTGTGTGTCTATGTGTGTGTCTATGTGTGTGTGTGTCTATGTGTGTGTGTGTGTCTATGTGTGTGTGTCACTGTGTGTCTATGTGTCTATGTGTGTGTGTCTATGTGTGTGTGTGTCTATGTGTGTGTGTCTATGTGTGGGTGTCTATGTGTGTGTGTCTATGTGTGTGTGTCTATGTGTGTGTGTCTATGTGTGTCTATCTATGTGTGTGTCTATGTGTGTGTGTCTATGTGTCTATGTGTCTATGTCTATGTGTCTATGTGTGTGTGTCTATGTGTGTGTCTATGTGTCTATGTGTGTGTGTGTCTATGTGTGTGTGTGTCTATGTGTGTGTGCGATAGTGTAGCTGTTAGCGCTACGCTGCTGTGCTATGAACCTGGCGACCCGGGTTCGATTCCCGCTCACGGCCAACACCAGTGACGATTATCTGAACCGGTCCCGGGCCTCCCCTAGGTCGACTCAGCCTCAAATGAGTACCTGGTGCGGTGTGTAAACATTGCCACTAGGGAGACAAAGGCGGTCGGGCGTGGAGCTGGCCACCCACCGCCTCGTGTACCGTTTCCGGCCTTCATAGGTGCTCGCTAACAGCACTTGCCCCTACAGTCTGTTAAGGCTATATGGGGGATCTTTATCTTTGTCTTTGTGTGTCTATGGGCAGTGCCAGCATGCAATGCCACGTGGGGTCTGGGTCCAGCGTTCCTGACGTGGTGGTCACCATCGCCAACAACGACATCGACTTCATCTTCAGGTTCACACAGAGACCCATAGACATAGACACACACACCCATAGAGACCCTTAGACACACACAGACATAGACACACACACACCCATAGAGACCCTTACACACACAGAGAGACACACAGAGACTCACAGAGACACACAGAGACTCACAGACACCCATAGACACCCATAGAGACCCTTACACACACAGAGACTCACAGACACCCATAGAGACCCTTAGACACCCACAGAGACCCACAGACACCCACAGAGACACACAGAGACTCACAGACACCCATAGAGACCCTTACACACACAGAGACTCACAGACACCCATAGAGACCCTTACACACACAGAGACACACAGAGACCCACACTCACAGAGACACACAGAGACACACAGAGACACACAGAGACTCACAGAGACCCATAGAGACCCATAGAGACCCTTACACACACAGAGACACACAGACACCCATAGAGACCCTTACACACACAGAGACTCACAGACATAGACACACACACCCATAGAGACCCTTACACACACAGAGACTCACAGAGACCCACACTCACAGAGACCCATAGAGACACACAGAGACACACAGAGACACACAGACATAGACACACAGACACCCATAGAGACCCACAGAGACACACAGAGACCCACACTCACAGAGACTCACAGACATAGACACACACACCCATAGAGACCCTTACACACCCAGAGACCCTTACACACACACAGAGACCCACACTCACAGAGACCCACAGAGACACACAGAGACCCACAGAGACACACAGAGACCCACACTCACAGAGACTCACAGACATAGACACACACACCCATAGAGACCCTTACACACACAGAAACACACAGACACCCATAGAGACCCTTACACACACAGAGACACACAGAGACCCACAGAGACTCACAGAGACTCACAGAGACACACAGACACCCATAGAGACCCTTACACACACACAGAGACTCACAGACATAGACACACACACCCATAGAGACCCTTACACACACACAGAGACTCACAGACATAGACACACACACCCATAGAGACCCTTAGACACACACAGAGACCCACACTCACAGAGACCCATAGAGACACACAGAGACCCATAGACACCCATAGAGACCCTTAGACACACACAGAGACCCACAGAGACACACACTCACAGAGACCCACAGAGACCCTTACACACACAGAGACCCACAGAGACTCACAGACACCCATAGAGACCCTTACACACACACAGAGACTCACAGACATAGACACACACACCCATAGAGACCCTTACACACACAGAGACCCACAGAGACTCACAGACACCCATAGAGACCCTTACACACACAGAGACTCACAGACATAGACACACACACACCCATAGAGACCCTTAGACACACACAGAGACTCACAGACACCCATAGAGACCCTTAGACACCCACAGAGACACATAGAGACCCTTAGACACACACAGAGACTCACAGACACCCATAGAGACCCTTAGACACACACAGAGACTCACAGACACCCATAGAGACCCTTAGACTCACAGAGACTCACAGACACCCATAGAGACCCTTACACACACACAGAGACTCACAGAGACTCACAGAGACCCACACTCACAGAGACACACAGAGACACACATAGACCCACAGAGACACACAGAGACCCACAGAGACCCACAGAGACACACAGAGACTCACAGAGACTCACAGACACCCATAGAGACCCTTAGACACACATAGAGACACACAGAGACACACAGAGACCCACACTCACAGAGACCCACAGAGACACACAGAGACACACAGACTCACAGACACCCATAGAGACCCTTACACACACAGAGACTCACAGAGACTCACAGACACCCATAGAGACCCTTAGACACACACAGAGACACACAGAGACCCATAGAGACCCTTAGACACACACAGAGACTCACAGACACCCATAGAGACCCTTACACACACACAGAGACTCATGGAGACCCTTAGACACCCACAGAGACTCACAGAGACTCACAGACACCCATAGAGACCCTTAGACACACACAGAGACTCACAGAGACACACAGAGACACACATAGACACACAGAGACTCACAGAGACTCACAGACACCCATAGAGACCCTTAGACACACACAGAGACTCACAGAGACACACAGAGACACACAGAGACTCACAGAGACTCACAGACACCCATAGAGACCCTTAGACACACACAGAGACTCACAGAGACACACAGAGACACACAGAGACACACAGAGACTCACAGAGACTCACAGACACCCATAGAGACCCTTAGACACACACAGAGACTCACAGAGACACACAGAGACACACATAGACACACAGAGACTCACAGACACCCATAGAGACCCTTAGACACACAGAGACTCACAGAGACACACAGAGACACACATAGACACACAGAGACTCACAGACACCCATAGAGACCCTTAGACACACACAGAGACCCACAGAGACCCACAGAGACCCACAGAGACACACAGAGACTCACAGAGACTCACAGACACCCATAGAGACCCTTAGACACACAGAGACCCACAGAGACACACAGAGACTCACAGACACCCATAGAGACCCTTAGACACACACAGAGACTCACAGAGACACATAGAGACCCACACTCACAGAGACCCACAGAGACACACAGAGACACACAGACACACAGACACCCATAGAGACCCTTAGACACACAGAGACACACAGAGACTCACAGAGACACACAGTGACCCTTAGACACACAGAGACTCACAGACACCCATAGAGACCCTTAGACACACACAGAGACTCACAGACACCCATAGAGACCGTTAGACACCCACAGAGACTCACAGACACCCATAGAGACCCTTAGACACACACAGAGACTCACAGACACCCATAGAGACCCTTAGACACACACAGAGACTCACAGACACCCATAGAGACCCTTAGCCACACACAGAGACTCACAGAGACCCACAGAGACACACAGACACAGACACCCATAGAGACCCTTAGACACACACAGAGACTCACAGAGACACACAGAGATGCACAGAGACCCACAGACACACACAGAGACTCACAGACACCCATAGAGACCCTTAGACACACAGAGACCCACAGAGACTCACAGACACCCATAGAGACCCTTAGACACCCACAGAGACTCACAGAGACCCACAGAGACACACAGAGACCCACACTCACAGAGACCCACAGAGACACACAGAGACACACAGAGACCCACACTCACAGAGACCCACAGAGACACACAGAGACACCCTTAGACACACAGAGACACACAGAGACTCACAGACACCCATAGAGACCCTTAGACACCCACAGAGACTCACAGAGACCCACAGAGACACACAGAGACACACAGAGACCCACAGAGACACACAGAGACACACAGACACCCATAGAGACCCTTAGACTCACAGAGACTCACAGACACCCATAGAGACCCTTAGACACACACAGAGACTCACAGACATCCATAGAGACCCTTAGACACCCACAGAGACTCACAGACACCCATAGAGACCCTTAGACACACAGAGACCCACAGAGACCCACAGACACCCATAGAGACCCTTAGACACACAGAGACACACAGAGACACACAGACACCCATAGATACCCTTAGACACACACAGAGACTCACAGACACCCATAGAGACCCTTAGACTCACAGAGACTCACAGACACCCATAGAGACCCTTAGACACGCAGAGACACACAGAGACTCACAGACACCCATAGAGACCCTTAGACACACACAGAGACTCACAGAGACCCACAGAGACACACAGAGACACACAGAGACTCACAGACACCCATAGAGACCCTTAGACACACAGAGACCCACAGAGACCCACAGAGACACACAGAGACACACAGAGACACACAGAGACTCACAGAGACTCACAGACACCCATAGAGACCCTTAGACACACACAGAGACTCACAGAGACACACAGAGACACACATAGACACACAGAGACTCACAGACACCCATAGAGACCCTTAGACACACAGAGACTCACAGAGACACACAGAGACACACATAGACACACAGAGACTCACAGACACCCATAGAGACCCTTAGACACACACAGAGACCCACAGAGACCCACAGAGACCCACAGAGACACACAGAGACTCACAGAGACTCACAGACACCCATAGAGACCCTTAGACACACAGAGACCCACAGAGACACACAGAGACTCACAGACACCCATAGAGACCCTTAGACACACACAGAGACTCACAGAGACACATAGAGACCCACACTCACAGAGACCCACAGAGACACACAGAGACACACAGACACACAGACACCCATAGAGACCCTTAGACACACAGAGACACACAGAGACTCACAGAGACACACAGTGACCCTTAGACACACAGAGACTCACAGACACCCATAGAGACCCTTAGACACACACAGAGACTCACAGACACCCATAGAGACCGTTAGACACCCACAGAGACTCACAGACACCCATAGAGACCCTTAGACACACACAGAGGCTCACAGACACCCATAGAGACCCTTAGACACACACAGAGACTCACAGACACCCATAGAGACCCTTAGCCACACACAGAGACTCACAGAGACCCACAGAGACACACAGACACAGACACCCATAGAGACCCTTAGACACACACAGAGACTCACAGAGACACACAGAGATGCACAGAGACCCACAGACACACACAGAGACTCACAGACACCCATAGAGACCCTTAGACACACAGAGACCCACAGAGACTCACAGACACCCATAGAGACCCTTAGACACCCACAGAGACTCACAGAGACCCACAGAGACACACAGAGACCCACACTCACAGAGACCCACAGAGACCCACAGAGACACACAGAGACCCACACTCACAGAGACCCACAGAGACACACAGAGACACCCTTAGACACACAGAGACACACAGAGACTCACAGACACCCATAGAGACCCTTAGACACCCACAGAGACTCACAGAGACCCACAGAGACACACAGAGACACACAGAGACCCACAGAGACACACAGAGACACACAGACACCCATAGAGACCCTTAGACTCACAGAGACTCACAGACACCCATAGAGACCCTTAGACACACACAGAGACTCACAGACATCCATAGAGACCCTTAGACACCCACAGAGACTCACAGACACCCATAGAGACCCTTAGACACACAGAGACCCACAGAGACCTACAGACACCCATAGAGACCCTTAGACACACAGAGACACACAGAGACACACAGACACCCATAGATACCCTTAGACACACACAGAGACTCACAGACACCCATAGAGACCCTTAGACTCACAGAGACTCACAGACACCCATAGAGACCCTTAGACACGCAGAGACACACAGAGACTCACAGACACCCATAGAGACCCTTAGACACACACAGAGACTCACAGAGACCCACAGAGACACACAGAGACACACAGAGACTCACAGACACCCATAGAGACCCTTAGACACACAGAGACCCACAGAGACCCACAGAGACACACAGAGACACACAGAGACACACAGACACCCATAGAGATCCTTAGACACCCATAGAGACACACAGAGACACACAGAGACCCACAGAGACTCAGACACCCATAGAGACACTTAGACACCCATAGAGACACAGAGACACACAGAGACCCACAGAGACCCACAGAGACACACAGAGACTCACAGAGACTCACAGACACCCATAGAGACCCACAGAGACACATAGAAACCCTCAGAGACCCACAGAGACACACAGAGACCCACAGAGACCCACAGAGACACACAGAGACACACAGACCCACAGAGACCCACAGAGACTCACAGACACCCATAGATACCCTTAGACACCCATAGAGACCCACAGCGACACACAGAGACTCACAGACACCCATACAGACCCATAGAGACCCCATAGAGACACACAGAGACTCACAGACACCCTTAGACGCCCATAGAGACCCACAGAGACCCACAGAAACCCACAGAAACCCACAGAGACCCACAGAAACACACAGAGACTCACATACACACATAGAGACCCATAGACACCCATAGAAACCCACAGAGACACACAGAGACTCACAGAGACCCATAGAAACCCACAGAGACACACAGAGACACACAGAGACACACATAGACTCACAGCCACCCAAAGAGACCCACAGACACCCACAGAGACTCACAAACACCCATAGAGACCCTAGGAGACTGACACAGACCCACATAGACCCACAGAGACACACAGAGACCCACAGAAACCTACAGAATCCCACGGAAACCCACAGAGACCCACAGAACCCCACAAACCCACATCGACCCACAGAGACACACAGAACCCCACAGAAACCCACAGAAATACAAATAACCCCACAGAAACCCACAGAGACCCACAGAGACCCACATAACCCCACAGAAACCCACAGAGATCCACAGAAACCCACAGAGACCCATATAACCCCACAGAGACCCACATAAACCTACAGCGACCCACAGAGACCCACAGAGACCCACAGAAACCCACATAAACCTACAGAGACTCACAGAGACCCACAGAAACCCACAGAGACCCACATAAACCTACAGAAACCCACAGAAACACATAGAGACCCATAGAGACCCACAGAGACACACAGAGATTCATAGAGACTCACAGACTCCCATAGAGACCCTATAGAGACCCATAGAGACCCTATAGAGACCCATAGAGACACAGATTCACAGACACCCATAGAGACCCCATAGAGACCCACATAGACGCACAGAGACTCACAGACACCCATAGAGACCCATAGACACCAACAGATACACACAGAGACACAGAGAGACTCACAGACACCCATAGAGACCCCATAGAGACGCACAGAGACAAACAGAGACCCACAGAGAGAGACAGAGACTCACAGACACCCATAGAGACCCATAGAGACCCACAGAGACACACAGAGACACAGAGACTCACAGACACCCATAGAAACCCATAGAGACCCACAGAGACACACAGAGACTCACAGACACCCATAGAGACCCATAGACACCCATAGACACCCACAGAGATGCACAGAGATCCACAGAAACCCACAGAGACCCATATAACCCCACAGAGACCCACATAAACACAAACACCCATAGAGACCCTTAGAGACTGACACAGACCCACAGAGACCCACAGAGACCCACAGAGACACACAGAGACTCACAGACACCCATAGAGACCCATCGAGACCCACAGAGACACACAGAGACTCACAGACACCCACAGAGACCCACAGAGACCCACAGAGACACACAGAATCCCACGGAAACCCACAGAGACCCCACAGAAACCCAAAGAGACTCACAGAACCCCACAAACCCACAGCGACCCACAGAGACACACAGAAACCTACAGAATCCCGCAGAAACTCACAGAAACACAAATAACCCCACAGAAACCCACAGAACCCCACAGAGACCCACAGAAACCCACAGAACCCCACAGAGACCCACAGAGAGCCACAGAAACACACAGAGACTCACATACACACATAGAGACCCATAGACACCCATAGAAACACACAGACACCCACAGAGACACACAGAGACACACAGAGACACAGAAACCCACAGAACCCCACAGAAACCCAAAGAGACCCAGAGAACACCACAAACCCACAGCGACCCACAGAGACACACAGAAACCTACAGAACCACACAGAAACCCACAGAAATACAAATAACCCCACAGAAGCCCACAAAGACCCACATAAACCAACAGAAACCCTCAGAAACCCACAGAAACCCACAGAGACCCACAGAGACCCACAGACACCCATATAACCCCACAGAGACCCACAGAACCCCACAGAAACCCACGAATACCCATAGAGACCCATAGAGACTCACAAACACCCATAGAGACCCACAGAGACCCACAGAGACACACAGAGACCCACAGAGACCCACAGAAACCCACAGAGACACACATAGACCCACAGAAACCCACAGAATCCCACAGACCCACAGAGATACACAGACCCACAGAGACCCAAATAAACTCATAGAGACCCACATAACCCCACATAACCCCACAGATACCCACAGAAACCCACAGAGACCTACAGAAACCCACAGAACCCCACAGAGACCCACAGACCCACAGAGATACACAGAGACCCACAGAGACCCAAATAACCTCATAGAGACCCACGTAACCCCACAGCAACCCACAGAAACTCACAGAGACCCACAGAAACCCACAGAAACCCACAGAGATGCACATAAACCTACAGAGACACACAGAGACCCACAAAAACCCACAGAAACCCACACAACCCCACAAAAACCCACAGAGACCCACAGAAACCCACATAGACCCACATAACCCCACAGAGACTCACAGAAACCCACAGAGACCTATAGAAACCCACATAAACCCACAGAACCCCACAGAGACCCACAGAAACCCCTAGATACCCACATAACCCCACAGACACCCACAGAAACCCACAGAACCCCACAGAGATCCACAGAGACCCACAGAGACACACAGAGACGCACACAACCTTACAGAGACCCACATAGACCCACATAACCCCACAGAAACCCACAGAGACCCACAGAAACCCACAGGGACCCACAGAGACCCACAGAGACCCAAAGAAACTCATAGAGACCCACATAACCCCACAGAAACCCACAGAATCTCACATAGACCCACAGAGACCCACAGAAACCCACAGAGATGCACAGAAACCCACAAACCCACAGAAACCCACATAACCCCACAGAAACCCACAGAGACCTACAGAAACCCACAGAGACCCACATAACCCCACAGAGACCCACAGAGACCCACAGAGACCCACAGAAACACACAGAAACCCACAGGGACCCACAGAGATCCAAAGAAACCCACAGAGATGCACAGAAACCCACAGAGACCCACAAACCCACAGAAACCCATAGAACCCCACAGAAACCCACAGACCCACAGAGACCCACAGAAACCCACAGAAACTCACAGAGACCCACAGAACCCCACAGAAACCCACAGAACCCCACAGAACCCCACAGAAAATCACAGAGACCCACAGAACCCCACAGAAACCCACAGAAGCCCACAGAAACCCACCTAGACCCACAGAAACCCACAGAAACCCACAGAGACCCACAGAACCCCACAGCAACGCACAGAAACCCACAGAGACTCACAGAACCCCATATAACCGCACAGAGACCCACAGAAACCCACAGAGACCCACATAACCCCACAGAAACCCACAGAAACCCATAGAGACCCACAGAAACCCACCTAGACCCACATAAACCCACAGAAACCCATATAACCCCACAGAAACCCATATAACCCCACAGAAACCTACAGAAACCCATATAACCCCACAGAGACCCACATAAACCTACAGAAACCCACAGAGACCCACAGAAACCCACCTAGACCCACATAAACCCACAGAAACCTACAGAAACCCATATAACCCCACAGAGACCCACATAAACCCACAGAAACCCACAGAGACCCACAGAAACCCACAGAGACCCATAGAGACCCACAGAAACCCACAGAAACTAACGATTGACGTCCCTCCCAGGATATCCGACCGGGGCGGAGGGATACCGCACGAGGTTATGGGGCCCGCCATGGACTACTTTTTCACGACGGAGGCCGCGAGGGCTGAGGAGTGGCGTGGCGGTGACGGGGCCCAGTGGCAGGCGACTGAGGAGGAGGAGGAGGAGGAGGAGGCGGTGGAGGCAGTGGGCGGGATGAGCGACGCGGAGCGCCACATGGCGGAGAGCCGCTTACAGCATGGACCCTGGCACGGGTGGGTGGGGGGGTGAGTGGGTGGGTGGGTGGGTGGGTGAGTGGGTGGGGGGGTGGGTGGGTGGGTGGGTGAGTGGGTGGGTGGGTGGGGGGGGGGGGGGTGGGTGGGGGGGTGGGTGGGGGGGGGGGTGGGTGGGGGGGGGGTGGGTGGGGGGGGGGTGGGTGGGGGGGGTGGGTGGGTGGGTGGGGGGGGTGGGGGGGGGTGGGTGGGTGGGGGGGGTGGGTGGGTGAGTTGGTTGGATGAGTGGGTGTGGTGGGTGAGAGTGGGTGGGTGGGTGAGTGAGTGACTGACTGAGTGACTGAATGACTGACTGAGTGGCTGACTGACTGAGTGACTGACTGACTGAATGACTGACTGACTGCATGACTGACTGAATGACTGACTGACTGACTGAGTGATGGACTGACTGAGTGACTGACTGACTGAGTGACTGACTAAGTGACTGACTGAATGACTGAATGACTGACTGACTGAGTGGCTGACTGAGTGGCTGACTGAGTGATTGACTGACTGACTGCCTGACTGACTGACTGCCTGCCTGCCTGCCTGCCTGCCTGACTGCCTGCCTGCCTGACTGCCTGACTGCCTGCCTGACTGACTGCCTGACTGACTGACTGACTGCCTGCGTGACTGACTAAATTTATGACTGCCTGCCTGACTGACTGCCTGCCTGCCTGCCTGCCTGCCTGACTGCCTGCCTGACTGACTGCCTGACTGCCTGACTGCCTGACTGCCTGCCTGACTGCCTGACTGCCTGCGTGACTGACTAAATTAATGACTGCCTGCCTGACTGACTGCCTGCCTGACTGCCTGACTGCCTGACTGCCTACCTGACTGACTGCCTGACTGACTGACTGCCTGCGTGACTGACTAAATTAATGACTGCCTGCCTGACTGCCTGCGTGACTGACTGACTGCCTGCATGACTGACTAAATTAATGACTGCCTGCCTGCCTGCCTGACTGCGTGACTGCCTGCCTGACTGACTGACTGCCTGCCCGCCTGCCTGACTGACTGACTGACTGCCTGACTGACTGACTGCCTGACTGACTGACTGCCTGCGTGACTGACTAAATTAATGACTGACTGACTGAATGACTGACTGACTGAATGCCTGACTGACTGCCTGCCTGACTGTCTGCGTGACTGACTGACTGACTGACTGCCTGCCTGCCTGCCTGCGTGACTGACTGCCTGACTGCCTGCCTGACTGCCTGCCTGACTGCCTGCCTGCCTGCCTGACTGCCCGCCTGACTGCCTGCCTGCCTGACTGACTGACTGCCTGCCTGCCTGACTGCCTGCCTGCCTGACTGACTGCCTGCCTGCCTGCCTGCCTGACTGACTGCCTGCCTGACTGACTGACTGACTGCCTGCCTGCCTGACTGCCTGCCTGCCTGCCTGACTGCCTGCCTGCCTGCCTGACTGCCTGCGTGACTGACTGATTGACTGACTGCCCGCCTGCCTGACTGCCTGCCTGCCTGACTGACTGACTGCCTGACTGCCTGCCTGACTAAATTAATGACTGACTTGACTGACTGCCTGCGTGACTGACTGAGCGTCTCGCGCCAGGCACGGTGTGGGCCTGGCGCTGTCCAGAGCCTTTGGCGCCTTCTTGGGCGGCTCTCTGGCGCTGCGCTCCATGCAGGGCATCGGCACGGACGTCTACCTGCGCCTGCGGCACATCGACGGGCGCCAGCCCAGCTTCCGCCTGTAGCCCCTGGGGCACACCCAGCCACCGCCTGTAGCACCTGGGACACACCCAGCTTCCGCCTGTAGCCCCTGGGACACACACACACACCGCCTGTAGCACCTGGGACACACAGCCACCGCCTGTAGCACCTGGGGGACACACACCGCCTGTAGCACCTGGGAGACACACACACACAGCCACCGCCTGTAGCACCTGGGACACGCACAGCCTGTAGCACCTGGGGGACACACACACACACCGCCTGTAACACCTGGGGCACACACACACACCGCCTGTAGCACCTGGGGGAGACACACACCGCCTGTAGCATCTGGGACACACACAGCCACCGCCTGTAGCCCCTGGGGCACACACAGCCACCGCCTGTAGCACCTGGGACACACACACACACACCGCCTGTAGCACCTGGGGGACACACACACACACAGCCTGTAGCACCTGGGGCACACACACACACAGCCTGTAGCACCTGGGGCACACACACACACACACACCGCCTGTAGCACCTGGGACACACACACACACACACCGCCTGTAGCACCTGGGACACACACACACACACCGCCTGTAGCACCTGGGACACACACACACACACACCGCCTGTAGCACCTGGGGCACACCCAGCCACCGCCTGTAGCACCTGGGGGACACACACACCGCCTGTAGCACCTGGGGCACACCCAGCCACCGCCTGTAGCACCTGGGGGACACACAGCCACCGCCTGTAGCACCTGGGGGACACACACAGCCTGTAGCACCTGGGGCACACACACACACCGCCTGTAGCACCTGGGGGACACACCGCCTGTAGCACCTGGGACACACACCCAGCCACCGCCTGTAGCACCTGGGACACACACAGCCTGTAGCACCTGGGGCACACACAGCCACCGCCTGTAGCACCTGGGGGGACACACACACACCGCCTGTAGCACCTGGGACACACACACACACCGCCTGTAGCACCTGGGACACACACACACACACCGCCTGTAGCACCTGGGACACACACACAGCCTGTAGCACCTGGGACACACAGCCTGTAGCACCTGGGACACACACACACACACCGCCTGTAGCACCTGGGGGACACACACACACCGCCTGTAGCACCTGGGGGACACACACACACCGCCTGTAGCACCTGGGGGACACACACACACCGCCTGTAGCACCTGGGGGACACACACACACACAGCCTGTAGCACCTGGGGCACACACACACACCGTCTGTAGCACCTGGGACACACACACACACCGCCTGTAGCACCTGGGACACACACAGCCACCGCCTGTAGCACCTGGGGGAGACACACACACACACCGCCTGTAGCACCTGGGACACACACACCGCCTGTAGCACCTGGGACACACACAGCCACCGCCTGTAGCACCTGGGACACACACACACACACACCGCCTGTAGCACCTGGGGCACACACACACACACCGCCTGTAGCACCTGGGACACACACAGCCACCGCCTGTAGCACCTGGGACACCCAGCCACTGCCTGTAACACCGGGACACCCAGCCACCGCCTGTAACACCAAGACACCCAGCCACCGCCTGTAACACCAAGACACCCAGCCACCGCCTGTAACACCGGGACACCCAATGTGCCCACATTCCACGTGACGATGCCTGCTGCTGCTGCTGCTGTATATTTGGAGTCTGCGTCTCTCTCTGTCTCTCTCCCCGTCACTCCATCTCGCAAAGACAAAGATCCCCCAGGTAGCCTCTCGCAGGGCTATAGGGGCAAGTGCTGTTAGCTAGTGAGTAGCAGCACCTATACACAGACACAGATCTCCCAGGTAGCCTCTAGCAGGGCTGTAGGGGCAAGTGCTGTTAGCTGGCGAGTAGCAGCAGCAGTGTCTATGTACTACACACTCCACACACACAGACAAAGCTACCCCAGGTAGCCTCTAGCAGGGCTGTAGGGGCAAGTGCTGTTAGCTGGCGAGTAGCAGCAGCAGTGTCTATGTACTACACACACCACTCACACAGACAAAGTTACCCCAGGTAGCATCTAGCAGGGCTGTAGGGGCAAGTGCTGTTAGCTAGCGAGTAGCAGCACCTATACACAGACACAGATCTCCCAGGTAGCCTCTCGCAGGGCTGTAGGGGCAAGTGCTGTTAGCTGGCGAGTAGCAGCAGCAGTATCTATGTACTAGACACTCCACACAGACAAAGCTACTCCCAGGTAGCCTCTAGCAGGGCTGTAGGGGCAAGTGTTGTTAGCTAGCGAGTAGCAGCAGCAGTGTTTATGTACTACACACACCACACACACAGACAAAGCTCCCCCAGGTAGCCTCTAGCAGGGCTGCAGGGGCAAGTGCTGTTAGCTGGCGAGTAACAGCAGCAGTGTCTATGTACTAGACACTCCACACAGACAAAGCTACTCCCAGGTAGCCTCTAGCAGGGCTGCAGGGGCAAGTGCTGTTAGCTAGCGAGTAGCAGAACCTATACACAGACACAGATCCCCCAGGTAACCTCTAGCAGGGCTGTAGGGGCAAGTGCTGTTAGCTAGCGAGTAGCAGCAGTGTCTATGTACTACACACACCACACACACAGACAAAGCTACCCCCAGGTAGCCTCTAGCAGGGCTGTAGGGGCAAGTGCTGTTAGCTGGCGAGTAGTAGCAGCAGTGTCTATGTACTACACACACCACACACACAGACAAAGCTCCCCAGGTAGCCTCTAGCAGGGCTGTAGGGGCAAGTGCTGTTAGCTAGCGAGTAGCAGCACCTATACACAGACACAGATCTCCCAGGTAGCCTCTCGCAGGGCTGTAGGGGCAAGTGCTGTTAGCTGGCGAGTAGCAGCAGCAGTATCTATGTACTAGACACTCCACACAGACAAAGCTACTCCCAGGTAGCCTCTAGCAGGGCTGTAGGGGCAAGTGCTGTTAGCTGGCGAGTAGCAGCAGCAGTGTCTATGTACTACACACCACACACACAGACAAAGCTCCCCCAGGTAGCCTCTAGCAGGGCTGTAGGGGCAAGTGCTGTTACCTGGCGAGTAGCAGCAGCAGTGTCTATGTACTACACACTCCACACACACAGACAAAGCTCCCCCAGGTAGCCTCTAGCAGGGCTGCAGGGGCAAGTGCTGTTAGCTGGCGAGTAGCAGCAGCAGTGTCTATGTACTACACACTCCACACACACAGACAAAGCTCCCCCAGGTAGCCTCTAGCAGGGCTGCAGGGGCAAGTGCTGTTAGCTAGCGAGTAGCAGCAGCAGTGTCTATGTACTACACACACCACACACACAGACAAAGCTACCCCCAGGTAGCCTCTAGCAGGGCTGTAGGGGCAAGTGCTGTTAGCTAGCGAGTAGCAGCAGCAGTGTCTATGTACTACACACACCACGCACACAGACAAAGCTCCCCCAGGTAGCCTCTAGCAGGGCTGTAGGGGCAAATGCTGTTAGCTAGCGAGTAGCAGCAGCAGTGTCTATGTACTACACACTCCACACACACAGACAAAGCTCCCCCAGGTAGCCTCTAGCAGGGCTGCAGGGGCAAGTGCTGTTAGCTGGCGAGTAGCAGCAGCAGTGTCTATGTACTACACACACCACACACACAGACAAAGCTACCCCCAGGTAGCCTCTAGCAGGGCTGCAGGGGCAAGTGCTGTTAGCTAGCGAGTAGCAGCAGCAGTGTCTATGTACTACACACACCACGCACACAGACAAAGCTCCCCCAGGTAGCCTCTAGCAGGGCTGCAGGGGCAAGTGCTGTTAGCTACCGAGTAGCAGCAGCAGTGTCTATGTACTACACACACCACACACACAGACAAAGCTACCCTCAGGTAGCCTCTAGCAGGGCTGCAGGGGCAAGTGCTGTTAGCTAGCGAGTAGCAGCAGCAGTGTCTATGTACTACACACACCACACACAGATAAAGCTCCCCCAGGTAGCCTCTAGCAGGGCTGTAGGGGCAAGTGCTGTTAGCTGGCGAGTAGCAGCAGCAGTGTCTA
>NW_022638983.1:182500-187736 GCF_010993605.1 Petromyzon marinus | reverse complement strand
TGTGATGACGTTGTGTGACGTGATGACGTGTGACGTTACGTTGGGACGTGTTGTGACGTTGTGATGTGACGTTGTGGACGTGACGTTGTGATGACGTTGTTGACGTGACGTTGTGATGTAAAGGTTGTGATGACGTTGTGACGTGACGTTGTGACGTGACGTTGTGATGTGACGTTGTGATGTGACGTTGTGATGACGTTGTGACGTGACGTTGTGACGTGACGTTGTGACGTGACGTTGATGTGACGTTGTTGACGTGACGTTGTGATGACGTTGTGACGTGATGTTGTGATGTAAAGGTTGTGATGACGTTGTGACGTGACGTTGTGACGTGACGTTGTGATGTGACGTTGTGATGTGACGTTGTGATGACGTTGTAGTGATGACGTTGTGACGACGTTGTGATAACGTGATGTGACGTTGTGATGACGTGACGTTGTGATGTGACGTTGTGACGTGACGTTGTGACGTGACGTTGTGACTTGACGTTGTGATGACGTTGTGATGTGACGTGACGTTGTGATGACATTGTGACGTGACGTTGTGATGACGTTGTGATGACGTGGTGATGACGTTGTGATGACGTTGTGATGACGTTGTGACGACGTTGTGATGACGTTGTGATGACGTTGTGACGACGTTGTGATGACGTTGTGATGACGTTGTGATGACGTTGTGATGACGTGACGTGACGTTGTGACGTGACGTTGTGATGTGACGTTGTGACGTGACGTTGTGATGACGTTGTGACGTGACGTTGTGACGTGACGTTGTGGTGACGTTGTGATGACGTTGTGATGACGTTGTGACAACGTTGTGATGACGTTGTGACGTGACGTTGTGATGACGTTGTGATGACGTTGTGATGACGTTGTGATGACGTTGTGACGTGACGTTGTGATGACGTTGTGATGACGTTGTGACGTGACGTTGTGATGTGACGTTGTGACATGACGTTGTGATGACGTTGTGATGTGACGTTGTGACGTGACGTTGTGACGTGACATTGTGATGACGTTGTGATGACGTTGTGACAACGTTGTGATGACGTTGTAACGTGACGTTGTGATGACGTGATGACGTTGTGATGACGTTGTGACGTGACGTTGTGATGACGTTGTGATGACGTTGTAATGACGTTGTGACGACGTTGTGATGACGTTGTGATGACGTTGTGATGACGTTGTGACGTGATGACGTTGTGATGACGTTGTGATGACGTTGTGATGACGTTGTGACGTGACGTGACGTGACGTGATGACGTTGTGATGACGTTGTGACGTGACGTTGTGATGACGTTGTGATGACGTGACGTGACGTTGTTATGACGTTGTGATGACGTTGTGACGTGACGTTGTTATGACGTTCTGATGACGTTGTGATGACGTTGTGATGACGTTGTGACGTTGTGACGTGACGTTGTGATGACGTTGTGATGACGTTGTGACGTGACGTTGTGATGACGTTGTGATGACGTTATGACGTGACGTTGTTATGACGTTGTGATGACGTTTTGACGTGATGTTGTGGTGAACGTTGTGATGACGTTGTGATGACGTTGTGGTGACGTTGTGATGACGTTGTGATGACGTTGTGGTGAACGTTGTGATGACGTTGTGATGACGTTGTGGTGACGTTGTGACGACGTTGTGACGACGTTGTGATGACGTTGTGACGACGTTGTGATGACGTTGTGACGACGTTGTGACGACGTTGTGACGACGTGGTGACGTGACGTTGTGACGTGACGTTGTGATGACATTGTGATGACGTTGTGATGACGTTGTGATGACGTTGTGATGACGTTTTTGTCTCGCAGAGGCCAAACCGCTCGACACTTCTGGAAGCGGAGAAGAGGGTGAGTCCTGTAGACCATTACCATGGTGACCGTCGTTACCATGGTGACCATCGTCACCGTGGTGACCATCGTTACCATGGTGACCGTCGTTACCGTGGTGACCATCGTCACCGTGGTGACCATGGTGACCATCGTCACCATGGTGACGATGGTCACCATCACCACCACCACCACTGTCACCACCTCCTGGATCTGACCTCTCACCCCCCTCTCCATCCCTCTTCTCCCCCCTTCCTCCTCCCCCCTCCCTCCCCCTTCCCCCCTCCCCCCTCCCCCTTCCCCCCCCTCCCCCCTCCCTCCTCCCCTCCCCAGGAGAAGAGAGCCCTGGAGAGGAAACGGTCGGAGATGGAGGAGGACCTCAAGGTAGCAGGGTCACGTGTGTGTGTGTCACGTGTGTGTGTCACGTGTGTGTCACGTGTGTGTGTCACGTGTGTGTGTGTCACGTGTGTGTGTCACGTGTGTGTGTCACGTGTGTGTGTCACGTGTGTGTGTCACGTGTGTGTGTCACGTGTGTGTGTGTCACGTGTGTGTGTGTGTCACGTGTGTGTGTGTGTCACGTGTGTGTGTGTCACGTGTGTGTGTGTCACGTGTGTGTCACGTGTGTGTGTGTCACGTGTGTGTCACGTGTGTGTGTGTCACGTGTGTGTCACGTGTGTGTCACGTGTGTGTGTGTGTGTGTCACGTGTGTGTGTGTCACGTGTGTGTCACGTGTGTGTGTCACGTGTGTGTGTGTGTCACGTGTGTGTGTGTGTGTGTCACGTGTGTGTGTGTCACGTGTGTGTGTGTCACGTGTGTGTCACGTGTGTGTGTGTCACGTGTGTGTGTGTCACGTGTGTGTGTGTCACGTTTGTGTGTGTCACGTGTGTGTAACGTGTGTGTCACGTGTGTGTGTGTGTCACGTGTGTGTGTGTCACGTGTGTGTCACGTGTGTGTGTCACGTGTGTGTCACGTGTGTGTGTGTGTGTCACGTGTGTGTGTGTCACGTGTGTGTGTGTCACGTGTGTGTCACGTGTGTGTCACGTGTGTGTGTGTCACGTGTGTGTGTGTGTGTGTCACGTGTGTGTGTGTCACGTGTGTGTGTGTGTGTCACGTGTGTGTGTGTGTGTGTCACGTGTGTGTGTGTGTGTCACGTGTGTGTGTGTGTCACGTGTGTGTGTGTGTCACGTGTGTGTGTGTGTCACGTGTGTGTGTGTGTCACGTGTGTGTGTGTCACGTGTGTGTGTGTGTGTCACGTGTGTGTGTGTGTCACGTGTGTGTGTGTGTGTCACGTGTGTGTGTGTCACGTGTGTGTGTGTGTGTCACGTGTGTGTCACGTGTGTGTGTGTCACCTGTGTGTGTGTGTCACGTGTGTGTGTGTGTCACGTGTGTGTCACGTGTGTGTCACGTGTGTGTCACGTGTGTGTGTGTCACGTGTGTGTGTGTGTCACGTGTGTGTGTCACGTGTGTGTGTGTCACGTGTGTCACGTGTGTGTGTGTCACGTGTGTGTGTGTCACGTGTGTGTGTGTGTGTCACGTGTGTGTGTGTCACCTGTGTGTGTGTGTCACGTGTGTGTGTGTGTCACGTGTGTGTGTGTCACGTGTGTGTGTGTGTGTGTCACGTGTGTGTGTGTGTGTCACGTGTGTGTGTGTGTGTGTCACGTGTGTGTGTGTCACGTGTGTCACGTGTGTGTGTGTGTCACGTGTGTGTGTGTGTGTGTCACGTGTGTGTGTGTGTGTCACGTGTGTGTGTGTGTGTGTGTCACGTATGTGTGTGTGTGTCACGTGTGTGTGTGTCACCTGTGTGTGTGTGTCACGTGTGTGTGTGTCACGTGTGTGTGTGCCTGTGTGCGTGTCCCGTCCCGAATCTACCATTCACTCATCATTCACTCATCCGTTACCTCATTCACTCATCCGTTAACTCATTCACTCATCCGTTCGCTCATTCACTCATCCGTTCACTCATTCATTCACTCATCCATCCAATCACTCATTCACTCACTTATTCACTCACTCATTCACTCATCCATACATTCACTCATTCATTCACACATTCATTCACGTATTCATACTCATCCATTCACTCATTCACTCACCCATTCACTCATCCATCCATTCACTCACCCATTCACTCATCCATCCATTCACTCATCCGTTCACTCATTCATTCACTCATTAATTCACTCATTCATTCACTCACCCATTCACTCATCCATCCATTCACTCATTCATTCACTCATCCATAAATTCACTCATTCATTCACACATTCATTCACTTATTCATACTCATCCATCCATTCACTCATTCATTCACTCACCTATTCACTCATCAGTTCACTCATTCATCCATTCACTCATTCACTCATCCATCCATTCACTCATCCATTCACTCATTCATTCACTCATCCATCTCTATCCTTCCACGTCCTCCCACCCCCCCCCTCTCTATCCGGGGCTCTCACGTGAACACTCTGCTACCCCCCACTACCACCCACTTCCCCCCACTTCCCCCCACTACCCCCCACTACCACCCACTACTACACACTACCCCCCACTACCACCCACTCCCCCCCACTACCACACACTACCACACACTACCACACACCACCCCCCACTACCCCACACTACCACCCCCACTACAACCCCCCCACTACCACCCCCACTACAACCCCCCCACTACCCCCCCCCCACTACCACCCCCCCACCACCCCCCCACTACCATCCCCCCACTACCACCCCCCCCACTACCACCCCCACTACCACCACCCCCCACTACAACCCCCACTACCACCCCCCCACTACCACCCCCCCACTACCCCCCCACTACCACCCCCCCACTACCACCCCCACTACAACCCCCACTACCACCCCCCCACTACCCCCCCCCACTACCACCCCCCCCCACTACCACCCCCACTACCACCCCCCCCACTACAACCCCCACTACCACCCCCCCCACTACAACCCCCCACTACCACCCCCCCACTACCCCCCCCACTACCACCCCCCCCACTACCACCCCCCCACTACCCCCCCCCCACCACCCCCCCACTACCACCCCCCACCACCCCCCCACTACCACCTCCCCCACCACCCTCCACCACCCCCCCACTACCACCCCCCCACCACCCTCCACCACCCCCCCACCACCCCCCCACTACCCCCCACCACCACCACAGCTGCTACAACAGAGACATGAGCGCCTCTCATCTGAGAGCTGGGCCCTGAGACGCGTGGCCCAGCGCCTGCTGGGGCCCCCCACTAGCATTGGTGGGGGGGGGGGTGTAGTGGGGGGGGGTGTAGTGGGGGGGTGTAGTGGGGGGGTGTAGTGGGGGGTGTAGTGGGGGGGGGTGGTAGTGGGGGGTGTGTAGTGGGGGGGTGTAGTGGGGGGTGGTAGTGGGG